>JAPFBL010000881.1:3865000-4170000 GCA_026182355.1 Hermatobates lingyangjiaoensis
AAATGGAACAGAAACTTACTACAATATTTCGATGGCCTCGTCTTCAGGAGGATGGAAACGAGTCGCTCCGCAGGCAAACAATGTGCGCGGCTTGGTTCTATATTCCTGATGACGAGGTCATGGAAATACAGTAGTGATTTTCTTTTTCATTTCTGCGTGTTCTTTTTGTCAATATATTTTATAAACAGATAGAGACGGGGAGAGAAAAAGAAAGAGAGAGAGAGAGAGAGAAAGAGTGAGCAAGACACTACTCACTGCTATATTTTGACAAAGCTTGCATAGGAGCAGGTTTGCTAGCTATGCTATAATATCTATTTAAATGTTTGTATATTTTTCAAATTTTTAATGATAGGTAGGATCATATAATTTATCTTCAGATGTAAGATTTTGAAGTTACTTTTTGATATTGTTAAACACACACACACACATATATATATATATATATATATATATATATAAATGAAAATACTAAACAGTGCAAAATGGACAGGTATATAAATAAAAAAGACAACACATAGAAAAAACGAGAAAACTTACTGGATCAATATTTCGAACTGAAGTTCGTCGTCAGGAAGAGAGTAGAAGGGAAGAAGAAGAGGTACACGTGAACGCACGTACCTCTTCTTCTTCCCTTCTACTCTCTTCTTGACGAGGAACATGTGTTCGAAATATTGATCCAGTAAGTTTTCTCCTTTCTTCTATGTGTTGTCTTTTTCATATATATATATTAAATCTTTAATTAAAAGTTCTGAATGAAAATAAAATAAGTTTCAAAGAAGAACCAGCAAAAATCATGGTTTTATTGAGTATCTGACGTTATCAAGAGAAAAAGAGCCATCTAAAGTAGGAAGCAAAGAATGAGTGGAACTTTGATCCCCTTGTCTCTTCTTTTACGGTATGATTCAAAATATATAATTTAGCTTTGCAGGTTTTTTTGCATTTTTTGATCAATGGAATAGATCAAAAGATGAAACAAAGAAATTTTCCTTTTTTTTATCCTTTTGGTAGTGATTTTATATATATATATTTATGTATAAATCTATATATATATATATATATGTGTATATATATATATATATATATATATGAATTAAACACCACAATAAAAAAATGTAAATTAATTACAATTCTCTAAAGCCTTTCGTTACAACATCATCAGAGAGCTAATGAACCAAACATAAACTGTAATAACAAGTTAACCTGGCTGATCGAAGTCTTCAGGATTCCTTTATATATATATATATATATATATATATATATACTTGTCCCTAATTGTTTAGGTATTTTAGTCATATTTGCAGTTGTATTTAATAAAATATTTTTTATGCACTTTCCAGTAGCTCTATTCTTAGTGAGAAAGGTATGTTTTGGCTGTTTTTATTACAACTGATTTAGATATTTGACTTTTTCATTTAAGTTTATTAAACGAGACAAATTTAATATTTCCATGCCAACAAATAGCAATAGTTTATTATTATTAACTTTATCAGGCTTTCCTATGGTTTTCAAATATCTCAAATGATAAGTATACATTAATACTTATTGGCAATGTATTTTACTTTGTATTATCACTTCTCAGAATAATACAAAGCCCTGCCAAGTATGATTTCATTATAGCTAAAGCGATTTTAGCGTCTAAAAGCAACAACTGGCAAGTGGATCCCTAAGAAATACACAGTAATACTCAATCTTCTTCATCAAGTGGTGTGACAAACTCAGTCATCTTTGGCCTGAATAATTGAAATGCAGATCTTTCACTGTTGATATTAGTCCAATCTTCCTTATATTCTCGTCGCCGCTATTAATCAGATCATCTATTAGTCTAGCTCTAGGTTGTATGCCCCAGAGATGAGCACAAAACATTCACAGGTCTAGCCTATCACCTCTCATGCAGTTAACATACCCATACGATTGCAGTCGTTTAAGCTTATCAGGCTAGCAAAGATCATCTACAAGAAGTTCCTTAGTTCGGATTTTTTTTCTCCCTTATCAATCCTGATGTTTTAAAACTGAAAGACCATATATCAAATCCATTTCAAATCTCTATTATTCGGTTAAAACCCATGCTCACACCCATAATGGCTACAAACTTTCTAAACATCTTATATATTCTACTTTGATAAACTAGGATACATTTTAAATTTATCAAAATCTTAATAAATATGTAATAACTTTCATGCTACAGCGTTTATTCTCCTAGTAATTTACCTAATTTCATCATCTTGTGTGTTTACTGAAAAACCTAAGTAGATAAAATTGCAAATGGCCTCAAATTACTGTTCAGCTACCCTTCAGTCATCGTCTGTTACAATCGTCTTTTAACTTTTGACACTTTGATGTTACAAATATTTTGTTTTCCTTTTTATACTATAATCTGATAGAGTAGGTTGTTTCAAAAATCGGTAAGTAAATTCTACATCATTTGAAAATTATATTAGTTTTTATGTGATCCAAATAAGAATATTTCAACATCACTAGAAATTTGTACATACCTTTGAATCTGTCAATAATTTTTACACCGTGATCTCAAGATGTATAAATCAAGATTTGTTAAGCAATTTCCACTTACTTTAAAATTCTTAATAGTAATTATACTGTTTTTTCAAATAGTAGGTTTAAAGATTTGTTAACTAATTTCTAAGAGCATGTGAAAGTTTTAATATTTTATGTACCGTATCTGAAGTAGTATGTTTCAAAAGTTGTTAAGCGTTTCTACATACTTTTGGATGTTTTAGTAGATTTTATATTGAAATAAGTAAATAATCAATATTTATTATTAAATCAATGCATACGGGTATTGTCATTTACATCCTCATTTGTTTGTTTGTGTATACTCGTATATACTAAAATCAGTAAAAATAATATATAATTGATAAATAATACAATTTGAAAAATATAAACGATTCAACGAAATAAATTCAGTTCTTGGTTATTTTTAAATCTGTTTTATTCAATAGTAAAATAAAGACTTTATAAAAGTAATTATCACAATTTAATGTAAAATATATTTTCTATAAAATTTACACAACAGAATTGTATCACACATTTCTTTAAAATGAAACTCGATTTCCGATTAAATAAAATATATAATGTCACTAACTGTTTTTCTTTCTTTATTTTATTTTTTTACACACCAAATAAAGTTCTTTTAAACCATTTAGAGAGACAAAAAGGAAATTATAGACCACTTTCTGGATATTACTATATCACAGACTTTTTTCAGCAATTATATTCAATTGTTCAAAAGTTGTCAATCTCTTGAGAGGATATAAACTAGATGAACTAGGCTACTTGGCCTGTTATGTATTATGTTTTATGTATGATGCTGTAGAATGACTTTGTAGGGACGATTTGTTTATACCTAGTTCTTTAGACCACATAGCGGGTCGAATAGCAATTATTCAAGAGCTCCTAACAAGCAAATGTAATGGTAAATTACTTATTTGTGAGTTCTGTATGTTTAATTCCTTAAATTCTATTCAGCTGTAGATTTGTGAAGTTGTAATCAATAATGAAAATGCAAATTGTTTGTACCACAGAGTTTAGTAAACACATAATATGGAACTCACTTGAAGTTCAACTTAATACTAAACTTTAATAACTTAATAACTATTAATAAAAAAAACTAAAAAAAAATATCTAAATTAATATTATCCAGATTAAATATATTAAAAAATGGATTTCTGAAAACATTTGAAAACACTAGGTCTATTATAAATCTTAACCGTTTATACTTTTGTGTTAATATCTTGTCCTGTGAAGTCATCCAAAAACTCGAGATTATTGTTTACAACAATTAGATCTTGTTGTTTACTTAACTGTTAAAATGTGAAATTAGTGTTTGATATCAGTAATGCATGTATTCACAACAAGGAGTTTTTAATTATAAAACATTTTGTAGTTTGAAAATATTTTGTATTTTTGTTCATCATTTCATTGTTGAAATGATTAACAGTGGATTAATAAATGGTTATTTTTAAAAATGATCTTTTTTAAATAAATGCATATAAACATAAAATAATAAGTAACCAATCTTTATTGTATTAATCTGAATCAATTTGTTTTATTTGATAGAAAGATAAATTATAACTCGTTGCTTTCTTGAAATTTAGCACAAATAGACCATTGTGCAGAAATCAAAGATAAGTATTGTATCAGTTTTTCAAGCAAATTAAAAGTTTTAAATTAGTTAAAATTATTGTTTTCGTATCACGTGGCAAAATGGGGTGGAATGTTGGTGTTCTAAGTATAAATTTACTTAAGTGAATCAATGCACTCAACAAAAAAATGATTTAATTATTTAGTCATTAATGTAACATTTATTAATAAAATTCAAAAAAAGAGCTATTAGCCTCTTAATATATAGTTAACCTAAAGTATTCCAAAGAATATAAATTAAACATATTTTGTTTAATAAATCCCAATTATATAAGCTATAGGGACACAACTGTACCCCAAATATTCTACTATTTTATATATTATATATTAATATTGTATAATTCTAATTATACTACATATTTTATTATTACAGTAATAATAAAATATAATAGATTTTATGTTAGATTATTCTTGTTCGTCTCTGAGTTGATTTACTAGTTAGGTTTTTGAATCTGAACCATAGTTGTACTTTAGTCGATCAAAGAAATTTTTGAAACTCCTAGAAATAGTTGGACTTGGAATTTTTCTAGTCTGAACTAGTTGGTGTCAGTCATGAGGAGAGAGATTCATGCATAAAGTAGGTTTACTTGAGAGATAGCTTTATGTCACCACTTCATGTGCAGTACAGTGTATACTTATGATGAATAACTGCAAAATGTATAACAATTTTCTTATAAACATTAAATAAATATCGTCATTACTTCTTCCTCGGAAGATAGCCACCAAAGCTACAAATATAATTCATGATTTAGTTATTATTAATCATCGAGACATCGCTATCGTTTGTACTCGATCATGAAACAATCATGAAAATATTCTATTAATGAAATTCTTGACAAATTTACAAGTTTGTTCTTAAAATTCAGATTTGACGGCTTTTCCTAATGAGTGTACTGTTGTATACAACAATTTTAGCCATACTACCGGCCGTTTGTTGAATCGAACTCATATTTTACCTGAAAATGATCCTGATATCCTAAATAGACCCTCCTCTTTTTGGGTAATATTAAATGATGAAAAAACTTTTTTTAATAGTGATTTTTTGATAATTGAATTTTTTTCAAAAAAATAGATACAAAAAGTGATTTCGGTCGACATTATTTTCTACTCAAATACTAACTATAGAGTCAATGATCAAACCACAATAACAAAATGGGAAAGCAAGACTAAGATCTTTCAACCGTAACAAGCGGTCTTCGTCAGAGTCAAAAACCCAACTAACTATAGAGTGTTTAAATTTTGAAATTGTTATCAAACTTACAGCAGAATAAACTGTCAGTTGCCATTTAAGTCTAACAAAAAAGTCAGATTTTTTATTAAATGTTAAATTTTGACCTGTGAACTTGTGGACACGTTGCAGGTCATGCTGTTTGACAGGTCATAATAAAATAATGCTCAAAAATAGCATGTTTTCTGAGGATGATTTGAATACTTTTTTGTTAAAATTACATGAACAAAAAGAAGCAGTATGTACATTTTATGATTTTTCTTAAACTAATTGGTTAATTATATAATAGTAACATTTTGCAACAAAAAAAATCCTAAAATTATTATACTACATACAAAATTAAAAAAAACTCTGATTTGTTCAAAAAGCAATATAGCCCTTTTTGGGCCATTGCTTTTATATATAGCAAATATGTTTTAGTTCCCTAAAACCTAAAAACTTCACATGGTAAAACGGATAACTTCTTAAACTTGACAGATTTGTTTACGATGACTTAAATGCATTAATAAGCTTGTTAAAAACGAGTTAAAAAAACAGGTAATTGTTTAATAAAAGTATTTTTAGGATATTTTGAGTTGAAATGATATTCAAGAAAATTTAATTCTTAAAACTATAAAAGCAAACGCCAGTCGACTATATATTTCATGACGTTCTTCCAGCGTTTGATGGTTGTCTAACAAAGAATTTGCATTAACCTTCCTGTTCACTACTTAAAAAGTAACAATATTAGACATGTAGTAGGGTTTATACAAAAACCGACATTTTAGAAAGCCGGTTTTCCAATACTAATTTTTCCAGAAAACCGGTTTTAACCGGTTTTGAATTTGTATAAAAAACTTTTTTTGCTCGAATATTCTGTAATTCGACCAAAAAATTTTAACAGAAAATTTAGAGTGATTAAAAGCAGTTTTTGACTGAAATTATTTACTGTTCAATTTTATTGATAGTAAAAATTTGTTCTGAAATTTAGTAGAACAAAGAAATAATAGTTGACCAGGATTAAATAACTTTAAAAATAATTATTCGTTGTTTATGAATAATTTTCACATAGAAGGATGTAAATATTTTTATAATAGTGAAACCTGTTATTAAGCAAAGGGTTCGAATAATTAAAAACAATAGATGTTCATATTTTTATAATAACCGTATTATTAACCATATTATTTTATAACCATATTATATCTATAATAACCATATTATAATAACTATATTATTAAATCGGACCGATATGATTCCAAGAACCAAACCACTTACAACAGTGTTTTCATCAATCTGGTACATTTGGCTACATTTGTCATTTTCAAATTTTTTTTAAGGTTTATTCATACATTAAAAATCATATTTTCTACTAAAAAACCGGTTTTTGAATTTCATAATTTTCTACAAAAAACTGGTTTTTAAAAACCGACAAACCCTAATATGTAGTTCTTATTTTGTAATAAGAACCCCTGTTGTTTTTGGATATTCAAGAATAGAAAAGGTACTTTTTTGTTCGTTATGGTAAACCAGCTAGTAATTTAAGGTCACTTCACCAGTAATTCAATAAAACTTAAAATATTGTGTGAGGCGTTGTTCTATTATGAATATTGGAATATTGAAGGGCATACACAGTACATGTAAATATAGGGGAAAAAATAACGAATGTTATTATTGATTATCTTTAGGCTTCCTTTAGCGTCTAGACGGCAGTAATATTAAAACAAAACCAAAACTCAATTAATTGTCAATGAGATTGATATTTTGTTTATTGTGGTAAGGTTTTGTGTACGCCATTCAAATTTGTTACAAAATGCTTTGATTTTTTTTTTTTTTTTGAAAAAACATATTTATTCTTCTATGTTTACTGTTTGCGTATAGATAAGTTGTGAGAGAAAAAATAAAAAAACTTATGTAATTATGATATGTATTTAGAAAAAAAAAATGGAATGTTTCATTCTTGAAGCTCTGTCTTGTTAGATAGTAAATATTGATTTTTTCATCAACTCGCCTAATAATATTCTCATTTTGGTTTGCATGCAAGCAAGTAACTTTAGCGATAAGATAAATCGAATTATTAACTGTAAAATAGTTAATGTTGTTGTTAACCTGGCATTAGCAAGGTAAAAGTATTTTTTTAGATCTCAGTCAATATTAACATTCTATACCGTACGCACTTTTTTTCGATTCATCCCACCTTATTGTTACTTCTTCTTTATGGTTGAAGAAAAAAAATCAGTTTTTATAATTCAAGCATTCAGAATCAAATGATTTATTTACCTGATATTCATTTAAAAATTACTTAATTTTGAGAATTTTAAAAAATTATCTCAATATTTTATTCGTAATATCTCAAAAAAGAGTATTACATTTTTTACGTGTCACATTTTATATGAAGATGTGAAGATCTGTTGTGTTAATTAACTGAATTGATATAATGACGGGGATTTGTAATAATGTTTATCTTTTTGAGAACCACAGTAAATATCTTTAATGAGTGTAAAATCTGATGGATAAAATGGAGATTATGAAAATAGTACAAAAATCACTTTCATTTCAAATTCATAGTTTGCTTCTTCAAGTAATTCCGCACAATTGGAACGATGACATTTGTCAATTACTTCAAATTTCCTCTTATTCTAAAAGTAACTTTAAAATTATATTAATGCTTCTCACCTTTCCGCTAGAGCAGGAATGTTAATGTGAAATGTATTATTATTCTTAGTTTTTGTCATTGAAAAGGATAATTGCTGTCATGATTTTTTTCTGGTTTATGGTTATCTGAAGAAGAACACAACGTGTTTGAAACGTTGTTTCTATTAATATAACTGTTAATGGACATCCTGCCTGTATAACCACCATGAATAAATAAATACCACACAATAACAGCCTATATAACTAAATAAATAACTTTTTTTTTATCAATGGTGAGAGTTTTATAGGAATATTTGCTTAAATCTTTATTTTTTTGTAAAACAGAAATTGTACTTTCTTCAAACTAAAATTAGGTAAATTAGTTCTTAATTTATAAATAACTATTTCCTCTATGTCGAGTTATGCCATAACAGCAAAACTTGAGAATTATAGAAATTATTTTGTCCTTACTATCTAAATTGCCATTAAAAGCAATCATTTCTGTATTTTTAAGTCATCATTTTCATTCCATAGGGGCAATTAGTTACTGCGTGGTAGTTTTAGTCATGTTAGTAAGGACAATTAAAGTATTCAGCAGTCAAACATTTCGTATTGTTCTTGTATACATCCATCAAAACAGTATATACAATCTGAACAGGATCACATCGTATTCAAAACGCATTGTCTACATCAAACATTTGTAGCGGTGATTTTATTATTCTTCCTAACACAACATTTTGACTGAAAGAGATATGTAAATAACCCTTTTGTTGTCGATGAAATTAATGGCTTCAACCTATCAATTTCTGAAGAAAACAATTCATTAAGCTTTCATGTGACACTGTATTAAAGTTTTCTTTGAGCATGATCCACTTGCTTCCTTCTTGAAAAAAAATATAAATAATATAAAGTAAATTAAAAATTCTCTTACAGAAACTTTAAAAGGAAAACAATAGATTTTTAAATTATGAAATATTGCTTAATAATTTTAAGAAATTTAATAGTTTTTAATAATAATAATTAAATAATTTTGAATTATTGTCTTAACATTGGATTTTTTAAGTGGCACTAGACTTATTGTAAACTTATTATTTATTTCAAGTCTTCAATTTAGTTCCATACTTTATTTTCAGAAAAGGAGAGCAGAAAAGCTTTTGTTCACACTGCAAAGTAGCCAAGTGAAGGAAAATCATGACTTTTCTTTTAAAGGAACCAGAAATATCTAAAGGAAAAAACCAACAACCTCCCTTGTATGCTCTGTGAAGGAAACAAAAGTTTGTTTTCGAAAATAAATACTTTAATACAGTTTCACATGAATACTCAAGAGTTTTTATGAGGAAACAATATGTTGTTACCTACTATATCAGCGACAACATTAAGATAATTTACACATTTTGTTCTATCAAAAAAATCTTATAAAGAATTATGGGAGTCTTCAAATAGAAATGTTTATGCAAACTTGTATTATTTCTTCTAGCATGACTTAATCCCATACAGTAACTGGCTGATTGCACTTATTTTCTGTGAAAATAAAATGATTAAAAAAATTTGAAAATTCTTCGGATAGCTGGCATACAGGAATTTTTATCATACTATAATATTTAACTTATAATATAAATTAACATTGATAAATCATCCCAAATGTTATTTTATAGATTATAAATGCATAGACTTATTTGCTATATCAATTACAGAAATTAATCGTTGTGGTTAATAATGTTATTCTTAGATTCGTAATTAGTAGTCCTACAGTTTTTCTAACATAAATAAAACCTATTTAGAGTAGGAACTATTAACGAGAGCCTGATGTACTGACAACTACCGGCTTAACGGCATCTAACGTGAAAATCGAACCCGGATCTAACTGTCCAGAGGCAAGCACGCAAGTAACTGGGCTACTCCGGTTCTTATTACTTTATACATAATGTTAAAACATTTTGAGACTGGTAACCTCGCTACACTCAATGTTTACTATTAGCATGCATAGTAGTTAGTTCAATGAATGGATTACAGGGAATACATTATTTTCTCAGATGCTGAACGATTTTGAGCCTAGTCCTGACATGATATATTAACTAAGATTGTTCAAGCCTAGTTTCATTATACGTGTTTTATTCTTTTTGAATATATTAATAGAATTTCTTTTCAGTTTGTTTGGGTGTTATATATTTTTTAATCAGGTAAATACCATTAGTGAAATTTTCCTGACAAATGTATTTTGAACGAACAAAAAATATTAATTCTACAACTATAAGCATACAATGAGTTAGAATAAATCCAGATCCTCATTGCATACAAAGTACATTGTCTAGTTTACTAAACTAATTTCAGAATAAGTTTATCTTTTAAAGCACCACTCTTAGTCAGTTTGTTTACCAGGAAATACTCTAAGAACTAATTTTGTTTTAAGTTATTTTGATCACGTTGAACTATTTATAAATGTCAAGGAACCCTTTCCTTTTGATTTTTTTAGGTTACTGTAAAAAGATTTTTTTTAACAGATTTTTCTCATTCAGAATTTATTGCTCAAAACCTGATGAACAGCGGTTTGACTCAAATTCAACTTCTGTTCGCTCTCTCCATGAATCGGTGATCTCAATAAACAACATCTCGGATTCTCTCGACGTTTTCATCATTTCTTTTAGTAAAAACTCTCTCCACTGTGATTTATCTTATATCATCTCTATTCCACTGGAACAAATCTTAAACCAGGATAAATTCTGATGTCTTGATAAACGCTGTTTTTGAAGGCAAAATGGCAAAACTTTTTATTGCACAGTCTAATTATAAAGTAAAACTTAGTATCATACAATTATTCAAAATTAATGTTGTACATTGTTAAAATGAAAGAAAAATCAATCGGTTTAACGAGAATAATATCTTCGGACAACCGTAGATTTAGACCTATTTCAAACTCGTGTTGACAGGTATAACTTTTGATTTGTTCCCTTCAAGTCTGGTGCTTCCAGTGTGACTATCTCAAATGAAGCGATTCCAGTATTAATACACGCACCTCATACAAGCACATCTTAGTAGTTTGTTTATTCCTAATAGATAAAGAAATGTATAGTTCCACCATTTTGATAAGCTGCTTGCATAAGAAAACGTCCGGGAAGTGAAGGTTGAAAACCTACTGACCATTCCTGTTTAATCAATGTATTTTTCTCCTGAGGATGATTACTAAAAATGTTTAAGAATATAAGTTCTTATTCTTATATCATGCAATATCGTATTATTTCCAAACCTATGCTTCTTTACCATTTTTACCATTTGAATTGTTAAAAATGTTATAACGTGAAATACATACATATAACAATAGATTGAATATATATGCTCGTAAAAGCATAAATACATTCAATTATATTTTAAACAATATCATAAATATAAAACTATCATTTTAGTTGTTTTACTATTAAATATTATTTCATTTTTGGGAGAATGACACTAAAAAATAAGTGCAATAATACTGCAATTATTTCCTTAGAAGGCGTGGAGTCCAAAATTTTAAGATCGCCCACATCTATTCTGATTTATTTCTAGCCTTCTTTCAAACTATATTACTTAAACATTTATGATATATATGTTTTTTATATATTTTGGCTTCTTGAAGACTTTTTTCATTGTATATATATAAATTAAATTCACCGGAAGAGCACAAACAAAATAGAACACAAAAACTCACTGCTATATTTCAATTTCTCCGCCATCAGGAAAAAAAGATGTAAATTGCTCCGAGACAAGTGAAGACTCGGAAGTCACTGCAAGACAATACAGGAGTAGTCATCTGTCTGCAGAACGACGTACATCTTTTTTCCTGATTACGTGTCAATCGAAATATAGCAGTGAGTATTTGTGTGTTCTTTCTAAAAATTTAGTTTATTTAGTTCTTAAAAAACTTTTTTTTTTTAAATTGCCAACATATATTTTGCTAAGGTGTTTAAACAAATCTCCATCTATCTTCAAAGTAAACTAATATACAATAGATGCCAATAAATTTTAACATGTCCGAAAATCAATAAATAGAATGCGTTTTGTAAATGAACGAACATAATTTTAACGCAAAAGTTAGAAGATTTATAGTAATAGATTAGAACTAATCTAGCTATTATTAAAAAAGAAAACTGTGGCAGAATAAACATATATAAATTGGTAGCAATGATAATGTACTTGAGCTTCTCACATCAACTTATCAAGCCAACTGACACAGTCAAGTAGCTTCAAGGGTCACTCACCCAGATCGTCAGCAGAAATGAGGCCAACAGAAGCCACCACCATCCTCAATCTGAATCGCTCTTAAAGAACAATTTGAAATAGTCCTCTAACGTATATGTATCAACGTCAAAACCACAGTAAGTAAATTAGAAAAATGGCTCAAACATGTGGACCAAAACAAGTCGCCTTTGTCAGAGTCTCATTAGTAGGAGATGCAAAAACATCTGGTGTAGTAATGAGAAAGTCAGGTGGCAAGAGAGGTATTTTAACAGGTATGAAGTGTTTATAGTGTTCTGTTAGTAAAATTTATTAAAAGAGATTTTGATAATATTTCTCAGTTTCAACTATCTTTCATATGTAATCATTTTAGCTTCTGTTGAATCTTGCTTTATTAATTCAAAAATTTATATCACTATTCTCAAATTTGATTACCACTAGTGACGTTGTCTTGGTGTTGTTTGGCATGTGTTTTTAATGATTTCCTTGTACTTGATGACTTTTTGAAATATCTCAATCTCAACAGCACTACAGATGTTTTGCGGCACTTGTTTCAGTAGCAGTGAGACTCTGTCGAAGACCACTTTCTTTTTTTTTTTAAAGAAATTACTAATTTTTCAGATTTCCTTACTGTGGGTATGTATGTGTGTATGTGTAAATGTGTATGTTTGTTATTTTCATAAGAAGATTCATTCCACATAATTTATTTCTACTTGAGATTAACGCAGGACACAATACAACAAAATATATTATATATTTTTGGGCGCATGTATTGATTTGGGATAACTAATTAAAATAAAGAGAGAGAGAGAGAGAGAGAGAGAGAGAGAGAAAGAGAGATACTGATCAGTAGTGCTGCATACACTTGACTGTAAATTAGATTACAGTTAGAAAAACTTGCAAACAAACTTGATATCTAACAAAGGAAAGGAGTTTTACATATCAAGGCCAAATCAGACAAGATCAGAGTAAGTTTTGAGTTTCTTTGTGATCTACAAAATCCTATTATAGTTTAATAAAATCATAATGGACTATAATTCTTGATATTGTAGGAAAAATATCTATTTATATCTAACACTTGTAAAAGAAAAAAAAATGCAGATTGGGCAGCAAAAGATTCATACTGTCTTGGAAGTTACATACAAAAAAAGAAACAACACTTTGTCTGAAGAGTCATGATAACAAAAAAAAAAAAAAAAGAAGAAGAAGAGGAGGAGTCAAATGACGCTAGCAAAATAACGATAAACAACCGTGTTTAGAGGAACCTAATGTCCCTTCACTGACATGCTTGAAGCCCTACTTTCTTCCCTTTAGGACACGGTCTAGTAAATTTCTATTGTATGTGAATTTATAGTTAATTCCTGAACTTTAGGAATGTATAAACCATCAGGGCACATCAAAGGGAGCATTAAAATGCAAGTATTCTGTTTCTTCCTTTTTTTCCCTTTATATCTTATTCTTGAAAGTCAATTGCAGTATTTCAATCATTTTGTGAATTATATATTGTTTTAAATAAATAATTAATCGATCCAAAACAGCCAACTGAATATACTAATCAAACAAAAATAAATGATATTAGCACATTCAGTAGTTGAATACGCTTAGATTGTAAAATTTTCGGTTTAACCATCATCGGGAGAAAAAGAAGAAGTTCACGCCAACAGAACTACAGTTGACACAATAAGTATTATATCTGCAATAGGTTTTAAGTTTATATGTTTTCGTATTACATATTCATTATAATATTTTATTTTACTTTTACTCTTTTTTTAAATTTCTAATCATACTTATTCCATTACATATTTCGTAATTTTATATTTATTTTTTCCTATTTTACACTAATACTTTTTTGGTTATATTTAATTTCATTTCCTTTAGCAGTATTATTCAATCGCTTCTTTTTAATGTTTCATTCCTATACATTGCTAATTCAATACTAAAGTTGTCTTTATAATTTTTTTTCTGTTTTTATGCATGTTCTACTATTACCTCTACTTGTCTAGTTAGTATTTTTTTCTATACATTTTATCTTCATTCTTCATTTGATCTCTATTCTTCTTACTTTTCTTCTTAATAATAACTGTTGTATGTATCATATTACTGATTGCATTTTATCTCTCATTGTAACATCAGTTGTCAACAAAACGCCTGCTGTTTTTCTCTTCTCTTTCTCCTGATTACGGTCTTACCAAATATTTCAAATGATCAGTGTGTCATTTTACTGTGTGCGCTTATTCAGTTTATACTTAAAAATGTGTTGTCCACTTTAAAACAAGTTCTTATTTAGTAAAGGATATACACGTACAACAACCTCTGTACGTGTACATATGCGTTTTTTTTCTGTAAATTCAGTTTATGTGTATACATATAAAAAATTGTCAGCAATAAACTTAAATAATAAGTATAATCCAAGGGTAACAATAATACAACACTAATAAACCAAAAAATATTAAACTAGAAGCTAATGTGAATTTAAATGAAACATATCCATGAGAAAATGTACTGTATACTTATATTAATGTAATGATCAAACCACAATAAGAAATGGGAAAACAAGACTAAGATCTTTCAACCGTAACAAGCGGTCTTCATCAGAGTCAAAAACCCAACTGAGAAGCAGTGATCACTCTTCTCAACCACCCACCAGATGCCCTCCGCATCCAGTGCTTTAGTTGGGCCCCTGACCCCGACGAATATTTATTTTTTATATTAATGTATATCAATGACTAAATCACTGTAAGAAAATTAGGAAAATAACTGAATTATTCAATCAGAACAAGTGGAATTCATAAAAGTCTAATCGATACTGGAACAAGTCATGCAAAAACATTTGTATGGTGGTGAGAAAATAGGGAGGCAAGAAAGGTGATTTAAAGGGTGTAATGTGGAGAAAGGGGAACAAAAGGCTTGAAAGACTTGTCAGAGTAAACAAAGGAGTTCAGGAAGAAATAAGTACGAAATTATCTGCCAGCTGTCAACCCTTGCAGACAGAGCTGTTGCCCTTGTCAGAGCTGAGTCGAGCATTGTAAACCATAACTCATGTTTATAGTATTTGATCTATTAAGTCATTAAAAAGGATTCAGTAATATTTCATAACACACAAATCTTTCAATTGTAATCAGTTTAGCTTATCGCCAATTAAATATCATGATTTTTATTACTTATACGCAAAAATAATGTTTTTTTTATATGTTACGCCTATTACAACATAACATATTTATACCCTTTTTTTTTCTAGTTGCGTTGTATTTGTGTTTTTTGATTGGCATTTTTGATAATTGTGTTGGTTGAATGAACTTAGTCATTTATTTTGTTTT
Organism: Hermatobates lingyangjiaoensis; assembly: GCA_026182355.1. Taxonomy (NCBI): domain Eukaryota; kingdom Metazoa; phylum Arthropoda; class Insecta; order Hemiptera; family Hermatobatidae; genus Hermatobates; species Hermatobates lingyangjiaoensis. The sequence goes on from JAPFBL010000881.1 coordinate 3,880,523, forward strand.
TTTTTTAATTTAGTTACCTATTGGGAACGATTTTTGTATTTTTTATGGGAATTTATATATATATATATATATATATATATATATATATATATATATATATAAAGATTTCACATAAACACGTGAAATAACAATCAATCATCAAACCACAATAAGAAATGGGAAAACAAGACTAATATCTTTCAACCGTAACAAGCGGTCTTCGTCAGAGTCAAAAACCCAACTGACCCAAAACCCTCAGTTGGGGGTTTTTGACTCTGACGAAGACCGCTTGTTACGGTTGAAAGGTCTTATTCTTGTTTTTCCATTTATTATTGTGGTTTGATCATATATATATATATATATAAACCATATTCACAAAAAGAACACACAAAAATGAAATAGAAACTCACTACTATTTTTCGATGACCTTGACATCAGGAAGATACGAGTAGAAGTTAATCCCTCCAAAGCCTGACAACGACTTCTGCTGGCCAAGAAGAAGCACCCAAACAGTGTAGCCAACTTACGAAGGGAGAGGAGACAGGACAGAGAAGGAAATAAATAATAAAATGGAATGAAAACTATTAACGCATTATAAAAGTTCCAACTAAAAATAAGTAAGTAATCAAATTAAGAGACTAAAAAAATGGAAGGAACAATTAACGACTGAGATTAAGAATAGGAGCAGATCTACCTACCTCCCAGAAGACTGATAAGTGTTTTTTTCTGAAGCTCTCAGAGTGACATTACATTTAGTATCAGTTATCTGCCTCAGAACCTGTACACGAAAACAGTCATTAAAACTGAATCGGTGAGAACTGGCATGAGTATGAACGTGAAGGTCATTGCGTTTGCAGCGGACGACTAGTTTAAATATATAATCTATATTTAAAGAAAGAACACTCAGAAATAAAACAGAAACTCATTACTATATTTTGATGTCCTCATCATCAGGAATATAGAAACGAGTCTCTTCGCAGGCAGACACCGACTGATATATATATATATATATATATATATATATATTATATATATAGTAGCTCTCTGTCGAGATAGTCTGGAAGGCCTCAGAGCTTATTTTTATTCTTTTTTTTTCTTCCCTACGGAATTTTGTCTCATATACATATCTTAGATGATGCTGGTCTGGATACTGGGCGGTGACTGGCTGTTTCATCACGGTGTAGTCGAAAGGCTGAGGAACGTGAAATAAAACAAACAAGGTGACTGGCTGTTGGCTTGGCGAGTAGCTGATAGTTGGTCACCTAGTAGCTGCAGTGTGCGGGAAACCCCAGTGTATTGACGATTAATTAATGGGTTATGTTTCATGATTTCAATGGCTTCGTATATTTGTAGTCTGGCTGGACCATTAATTTCCTTAAAAATTATGGTGTTTTGTACAAGGTTCTGACGGGTGAGTTTTCTTCCATGTTCGTGGGAGTTGTGTCTTGCGATAGCTCCTGCTTGTAAGTACATGGTCAGTCGTCGTGAGAGTGTGGTCGATGTCATACCAATATATATATATAGTATATATACATATATATATATACTATTAAATCAATGGTTTTAGTGACCAAGTTAAAATACGCCGCATTAAAGTAACTTGATTTCTTCCTTCTTTTAAATTGAATGATAACTTTTTTGTCATGAATATATTTCTCCGAGAGAACATATTAATGAAAGGAATTATTTATTTGCTTTTGAATGGTGCTTGATTGTTCATTAAGGATGTATTTACCAACTAAATCTCTAACAACGAAGCACAAAATAAAATTATTGTTCCGTTATCTAAGTTTTAATGCAGGGTTAAATTTTCAAAACTGAACAAAAGAAACTTGATTTGAGTTGTCTTAGGCTTGCAGTTCATCGCCAAACACTTGATATTGAACGTCTTTTCAACCCCTTGATTCTTCAATCAACTTTCCAATACTCTCTCACTTAGTTTATTCTATAAAAGCTTTTCTTTAATCTGACTTCTAGTGCCTAATAAATTTCACCCCAATTGCTTTAGTTTTTAATAGCGTTTCAACAATCGTCTTATTAAATATATTTTATTAGAATTTAACTTATCCTTTCATTACAATTAAAAGCATTTTAATGTAGACAGTAAAGATAAATTATTAAAAGATTTATAATAACGACATTATTTTACAAAAAAAATTAAAATTTGATTTCAATGGGTATTTTGACTGCATTATATTTATTAAAAAACTTAAAGAAACATTTATCATTAGAAATTTTTGTGGATGGTGTTTAAGAATATATAGGAAGTTGGAATGCAATTTTGGAGGTTATGTGTGAGGTTTAACAACGGTATTTGGCAGCTTGGGGAACTAATGGAATCTTAATGTCTGAATATGCTATCTTGTGGTTCACATACCCTAAGAGGGAAAACAGGAGATACCTATGAGTATTTAATAACTTTGATAAACCAATGGTTGTAAACAGCTATATTAAAATATTAATATAGGGAGAAGGGGGACTAAATTTTAAAAAGTAACGTTTATATTGTCTTGAAATTTACACATTTACAGTTTTAATTTTGGATTGCTTTTAAATATATATATATATATATATATATATATATATATATATTATATATATATAAATTTAAATATTTCCATCAACGCTTTATGCATATTATATATATATATATGAATAATAATCAAAATAACACTTGATGTAATAGATGGACTAATTTACCACAATGAAACAATTTTGTAAAACTTCACTCAGCCAGGTTAACAAGTATTTGTTATTTTTTAGATTACTTGCACTCTGACGATGTGTTGACGAAAGGCCTTAGAGCATTGTTTTACAAAATTGTTTCATTGTGGTAAATTAGTCCATATATATGTATATATATATATATATATACCATATATATATTATATATTTGATGTTCATTTTTTATCATCTTATGTTCATTTCTTCTCCGCTCATCCATTTAAAACTAAACAATCAGTTTTTAGTAGCATGTTCTTAAGAGCTGTCAAAATTTTCAGTTAGGAATTTTAAGGTGAAGAAATCAAAAATATTTACAAAATTGCAGGTTTTTTAATGTATCCAAAAAGGTTAATCGACAATATCATTAAAAAGGGTGAAACAATCAATGATATTAAATAATGAAGAAAAGTTCACAAGAAGGAATTGATTAGATATTCCATATAGTCCTTGTTTGAAAGATATGCCTTCATTTATGAAAAAGTTGGACGTTTCTGTAGTGTTCAGTAATGATGGTAACTTGTTTAACAGACTTGTCAATAATCAGTCATGTTGAAACGACTGTTGTGTATACAGGATTCCATGTGCTGACTGCGAAATGTCTTACATTAGACAGACGAGCAAAGGTCTTCTTACAAGGATAAAACAACACAAATATTCGATCAGAAGAGAAGACGAAAAGAGTGCCTTGTTCATGCAAATAAGAAACAGTAATCATGTGATTAACTATTACTGTAATATAGTAATATATAATATATTACTGTAATAATAAATTAGTAATATATATACTGTTAACTATTAATTAATAATTATTAATTGTTTCTTTAAATAAAAGAAGAAATATTGTGGAAAGTGCTTTTATAAGAAATTAATGAACAAAAGCCTAGGACTTTATAAATTGGATGAAGTTTTGATTAGCGGAATAATTAAACAGATAAAGACTTCTTCATCATTAAACACATTCACGGTTACCAACAATTCTGGAAACTTCAATCAACCAGGTTAACAAATATTTATTATTTTTTAGTTCACTTGCTCTCCGACGATGTGTTGACGAAAGGCCTTAGAGCATTGTTTCCAAATTAGTTTCATTGTGGTAAATTAGTCCATATATATGGACTAATGTAGAAAAAACAAACATAGAGGAATTAAAAGTACACACTTGTAGTCTAATTTTTGGTCTGAACCATCTTCAGGAGAGATAAGAGAGGGAAACCAAGCGCACTGGTTCAGAGACGGTTTCCAACTTTTTTCTTTGTGGTTTGGACTTAAAAAATATGTACTATCATCAATAAAACGATCTATGTATATGTAGGTAATCATGTCTAAAGTCATTGATACTCTGACAAACACTACTTGTTTTGGTTGAAAGATCTTAGTCACATTTTTTAATATGTTACGGTAGTTTAAACATTATTTTTATTTCACTAGCTAAGTGAATTCATTTCTTTCACATGTTTCATTAAAATTGGCATCATCTCCTAGTTTAATCTTTTGTTTACTTCAAACACACACACTTTTACTCAGATATCATAGCATAAATATTAAATTCGTTTTTTTTTTAACCCAAATATGATAACCTGTAAAAAACTAGAAATCAGTTTCATCACTAAACACAATACTAAAGTATGATTACTAATAACCCACATTCTCACATACCTTTTCTAAATGGTTAATTCACATGACCATTTGCTCGTTTTTTTTCATTTTTTGGGTATTATTCATACAAAGGTTTTAGTGATTGGCTACTTGTTACAGAGGTATAACACTAAAAACTTTTTAACTCTCTACATAATGATAAGCAGAACGTTTTTGGTATAAAGATCAATAGTGGTTTACAGTTGTCAGTTATATCTGTTCTATTTTCTTTCTTTTTGTTTTGAATTTATTTAAAGTACAAAAATTATGAGACTTGTAAATTTTGGGAAGTAAACATAATCCTGATTACATGTTTATTTTAGTTTATGTTGTCTGAATTGATACTGGCGATGGTCCATTTTTTTTTAAGTTAATTAAGTTGAGTAACTCTAACCGTATGTTGTACTGAGCCTAACTGAATTATTTAGCCATTTCATTTACACTTTAATAAATGTTTCTAATTATGGATATGAACTACTCTAAGTTCATATATATATATATATATATATATTTGTGTAATTTGGGAGCAGACCTTCAATCAAACATGTCAAATGGAAGTCAAGAATAAATCTTTTGGTGAATTACTTTATATTTTACCAGAAAGGTGGAAATGCATAGTCAGAAAACTTGAAAAATTAACCCGGAAAAGAACAAAAGTTAAAATTGGCATAATTTTTAATAAAATATATATATATATATATGTTATGTACTCACTCAGTATGAAGAGACTGGCAAAGACCAACTATTTTAGCTGAAAGATGTCAGCCACATTCCTCAATTTCTAAATGTAGTTGTAGACGCTGATTTTTATTTCATATGTTTACTGTGCAATCATATTATAGTTACTGCTATATGTTAATCTATAATTGCAGAAATCTTGATTTATTTTTTTTTTTAAAGAAATAGTGCCGTTTAGTTAGTATAGTCATAACGTGTTAAATCTAAAATATCCAAACATTCAGGGAAAAATATTTGCTTAATTATAATTTATTAAGTATAACTAATAATTTGTAACATTAAAAAAAAGAATATTTTATAAAAATACCAAAAAAATAAAAGCTCTTCAAGAATTTGTTGTATTATCTGGTTGTGAAGGCTAAATTTAGGTTTGTAGGAGTTTCTCTTTGGAATGAGAAACCTCAGCTGGAGGTCGGCAGTAATTTCAGTGTGTTGGTTGAGTTATGAAATGCCACGCCGTTTAAAGGAGCTGTTAAAAGGTGCAAAAGTTTTGTATTCAATTTGAAAAGTTTTTGCCTGATGTAGGCTATATGAATATAGCCTGGACCTTTCTCTGGTTATGAGATTTTATTGGGCACCTCACTTGATAAGGTTTGCTAGCTGGAGGCGTAGAACAATTGCGTCACACACAGACTCTACGTCTATTTATATATAAACTATAGAACCTTTAATATTTTACTTTTAACTTTTAAATGATTTATGAACAAGCTTTACATAAATTTAGATCAATTATTAAGGAATGCTATATAGCAAGCTTTTTACTGTTCTTAAGAACTCTAAAAAAGCACCTCAGAATTTATGTAGAATAACATAAATTTAACATTAAATTTATAAATTTAACATAAATAATAACGAAGTCATTAACATACATCTGTACTATAGTTGTTAATGGTTGGAGTTTGCTGTTTACCAACCGAGCAGAATTCCTTTTCTTCTTTTCCTTCTCCTGATAACGACAAATTTGAAATTTTCAAGAGAGGTGTGTTGTTTCTACGTGTTCATTTCTTGTAATTGGTTGATATGTTGTCCTAACAGAACATTTCATGTATATATCTAAATATATTATACATACATTATTAAAAATTAGACCATATTTAGCTGAAACTTGCTTTTTCATAAGTTTTTCGAGTTTCCGGAATAACGATCTTGTTACTGTATCCACAGAATATAGTAAGTTACCAATCAACATGCTAAATGAACACATGTTTCCACTGTTTTCGGCCATTATCAAGAAATGAATTCATTTCTTAACGCTTAAAAAAACTAATATGAACAGTTCTTTATCTATACATCCATAGAGTTCTTTCAGCGTGAAACATACTAAAGCAATAGAAAATCAAATTATTTATCAAAACTGGAGTTTTATCTAAAACTTAAAGAAATGTAATATATTTTAGCAACGATTTCGAAGGAAGTGGATAACTTTGTTTCTCATAAACATAACAATTAATGTTTAAATTTTAATTATTTCTTTTTGTATTTTAAATATGATTGCTATTCCTTTTAAAAGAGGAATATTGAAGTTCTTTACTTAGTAATTTAATTTTTGCTAATTCAGTTTTGTTAATGATTAAAGTCAGTACTGTGGCAAATGTTGTGCTACTGCATAGGTCCCAATTGTGTTACATGTTAATAAACATTAGATATAACAATCAATGATCAACCATAACAAGAAATGGGAGAAAAAGACTAAAATCTTTCAAACGTAAGAAGTGGTCTTCATCAGAGTCAAAAACCCAACTGAAACACTAGATGCAGGTTTTTGACGCTGACGAAGACCGCTTGTTACGGTTGAAAGATCCTAGTCTTGTTTTCTCATTTCTTATTGTGTTTGATCATTGATTGTTATTTCACATGTTTATGTGAAATCTTTTTATTAGACATAAATGCTTTCATAAACTTGGCAATTAGTTTCGTCAAAATTACCTGTATTTCATCAAGTTTTAGATACTCGTATGCTTCCTGCTGAGCAATGATTGATTTCCAGTAAATAAGTAAGTGATCATTGACTATACTACGTAGTCATAATTTTATTCAGTGTACATCAAATATAAGGTCAAATTTAAAAAAAAAAATGTACATAATTTTCATGTGAAAAATTGACTCTGATGAAATCCCATAAGCCGAATGGCTGACATTTGTGCCTTAACAGCCCATATAATCAGGATGGATGTCCACATGTGCTTAAAAGGTGTAGTCCTTCATGATTACAGTCACATGTAATGTTAATTTATAAAACAAAAACGATAGCTCAAATCAAATAAATTATCTAAGAAGAGTGGATGTTATGATGAAAAAATCAAAGGGTTTATTTAACCAAATAAACATTCAAATATAACAAATATAGTCACACGACACATTAACATATATGTCCGGCCTTTATCAAAAAAGAAAAAGAAACAGCATATGGCTAAGTCAAAAATTATTTACATCCTGTTTTACACAACGCTAATTCTACATACATTTATTCCTGTTTTAGAAAACATATTTGTCATGCAATTTTTAGGGTTATAATTCAAAAATATGTTAACGAAAAAAAAAAATAAAAATAGAATATACTCATCTGCTTTTTTTTGAGAAAAGAATCCACTTGCTTTCTGGGAGTCGTTACTGTGATAAAATTACCATGAATGGCATGGGTGTGGTCTTATCAGTTGAACAGGAATTGTTTGGTTTCTTATCAACAGAACTGAAATCGATAGTGACCATGATACAGGTAGCAGAGTCAATACCTCCCCTTCCAGGTTAGATTCTTTTAAGAAAACTTTTTATTTTTCTCATATCAGGTTGAAAACATCATTTTAGTAGAAATAAAGAAAAATCAATTTTTGTTTACATTCCTTTCGAAATTTCACTATGAATAATAAAAGCATATGAATTATAAATAACTGTGTGTAATTCATAGGTTTTCAGAAGAATGAAGTAAAATAAAAAAAAATGATAGAACCTTTTTTTATGGTTAATGGTAAAATTTACTAGAAATTCCTGAATATTTTTATTAATAATTAGTTGCTGGTAATTCAAAATCTGTCAAGATTGAAAATGTAATAAGAGTTATTGAGAAAAATTTCCCTCCGATAGCTTTGCTATTATGTGCTATATTCTGATTCATAACATCATTCATGAAGCAAATGCTTAACAACTGTTATCAACTCTGATAAGTGAACACGTTATAATCTTGGCTAGCCTTGAATTACAGATGATGTTACATTCCATACTGATTCCCACTGCTTAGATATTCCTGGTTATTTCATTATTAACATTATCACTAATAATATCCAGTACATTGTTATTACCACAGAGGTTGTTAGTAAAATATGATAAAGAAAATAATAATCTTTATCGTACATCTTCCTTATATGTTGTAATTTTATCAGTTTTGAAGCATTTTATTTTCAAGTGTAAAGAAAAGTTATTCTCTAGAAATTTTGGTTATACGAAGGCACAACCTCTATGTTGTTGTTTTTCTATAACAATAGACATACACTATAATTTCAGTTTACTTTGAATTCGCATTGCTCAGAAACCAGTCCAGCTGTAATTATGGCATTTTAGGTAGAATGGTTATTTTTTATAATGATTTAAGGTAATGAAATTTAGCAATTCAGATGAGGTTATGGCTTTCATTAAGCATTAGTAATGTTTTGGTAAGATTGAATATTATAATATTATATTATATTATAATGATGTTATATGATGTGGTATATATGATACATGGTTGAGTCATATATATGATATATGGCATATAAGTAATCAAGCTACCAGGACTGAAGATGTCTCAAGATATGTTAGTGGCTTCATTTTTGTCAATAAATTGACCAGGTATTTATATCAGTCAATCTTAAACTAGGTTCCCGTACAAACCATATTGGTGTTCACTCCAGTAATCAATACCATATTCCTTTCACAAGTCAACATATTGCTTGATATAAAATGAAAGGATATACGGTTTCAAGGCAATTAAGTGAAGTGCATCATCTAGAAAATTGCACAGACGATTCAACCAAGAAATGAGATAACTGAGAGAAAAAAATATGTAGACAACTTTTAATGGACTTCCATTATGAGCTATCAAGATAGGGAGTTACGTAGTTGTTTAATGCTGACACTTGTATCTTACGGCAGTTGATTACATTTTTACAGTATATTACTATCAAACCTAAAATAAATACCAAAAACTCAATTTTATATATAGTTTGAGGAAGTTAAAACATCATATTAAATATTTGAAAAGTTAATTGGGTTCATTGCATTGCTATGACAGAGACATTAGCTAGAGGTATTATATTACCTCCATTAGAGTAGATGTTACATTAGAAAGTGTTGAACAATTAATTTGCATTATTGTAGGGTAAAAATCTAATGAAATGGTCTCCACATACAAAAATTTAATGATATAAACAACGCGTTTCGAACACGTAGTGTTCTTCATCAGGCATTAACTAAGGATGAGTGCCTCTGAATCACATCCTTAGTTAATGCCTGAGGAAGAACACTACGTGTTCGAAACGCGTTGTTTATATCATTAAATTTTTATATGTGGAGACCATTTCATTAGATTTTTACCCTACAATGAGTAAATACCACATAATAACTGATTGCACTGCATTAGAATTTATATTATATATAACAGAGATGAGCAAGTTTGTTTAATCTAAGCCCTGATTTTCATTTTTTCGAAAGTTGCTGAGCTGAGCAGACTAAACAAACGCCTATCATATGGTGTACTAATAATACATCATGTTTACCATATATTAATACAGTAAATTGCAATAAATATTACTACATTAAACAATCATACGGTAACAGCATTGCACAGCATATACAGCAGAATATAGATTCCTGCAGGGAAGGATCACTGCATTAAATGAAGGAAGGAAGGATCACTGCATTAAATAATTTAGAATGTCTGCCTCAAAATGCTACTTGTATCAAGAACATTTAAAATACAACAGCCTTTAATATACTTATATCTGCATATAACTCTATTATTTAAAATAAGGGGAAAGTGCATGTGAGTTTCACATATACCTATAGTAACATATTACATTCTTTTACTCTTAAGAAACTTAAAAGCACATTATAAGGGACTTGCTTCGAGAAATTTTAAGTATACTATTTCTTTTAATTTACAGAATTTTTTTTCCCATAAAATTATATCTTTCAGCTTATATTTTCCACGTAACAAAGAAATTTAAAAAAAATATTCATTGTATAAAAAAAATCAGTCAGATTCAGCGAATCATGCGTTCATGTTCGCAGTTGAACAGAGATATTTTATATCTAGGCTTAAAACACGCTCTGTTATTCAGAAATTGTTTTTTTACCTTTTTATATACCAAATTATATTTAAATACTATGTATAAAATATTATTAATAACATTTATTGTTATTTCTTTGAGATTAATCGGTGGTATCGTCCAAATAGAAAATGCTTTAATTCATTACTGTTTTTTTAGGATATTATTAAACATCAAATTTTTTTAAATACAAATATTGAAGAGTATAGAAAGATTATCATCTGACTGTTTTGAAATAAAAGTATCGACTGTTTCTTGCAAACTACATTGAAATAAATTTGATTTTAAAAACATTTATCTGTTAAATTATATTACCAAAATTATTATATTAATATTCTTGATATGACATTCAAAATACACACTTTTATCATGACTTGTTCTCTTAATATAAAAGTTTTTGTTTTCTATTGCGAGTGTTTTTTTTCTTGGTGGAAAACGCAGGAAGCAGAAAGTATTGATTTAATAAAAAAAAAAAGAAAAAGAAAAAAAAACCAGCAAATCTACAAATTCTGAAGCTAAGATGTGGACATTTTAATGGCTTAAGTTTTAATAGTGCTATAAAAAAAGGCACTTAATGTTAAAAGATGCTTTAAGCAAGTTTTAAACATTGTATGAGCTTCTATACTTTTGGACTTGAAGAATTAAAGCTCAGAGTTAAGAGTCCCCTGTAATGGGACTTTATCTCCTTAATTGCAAAAGCTACCGTGCGCTTCTACACCAATTAACTAATATGTCACTGTCTAGAAGACTGGCACGAAAGTTAACTTCAATTCGTCAACAGCCTTGTTCTACTTTAAACAATTGTCAAGAAATATTCTCTATCGGCCTTAAGTCACAATACAAACATACAATCTTTATAAATAAAATAATGATTTTGTCTGTACATTGCTTAGAACTGACTCATTTCAAGTTTTCTTTACGTTTCATACATTGGAGAAACCGAATCCACCCTTAGAAAAATTTCTGTCGGTTTGTCGGTTTGTCGGTTTGTCGGTTTGTCGGTTTGTCGGTTTGTCGGTTTGTCCGCAAAACTTTGTCACAGGTAAACTCAGCTACCATAAGACATATAAAGCTGAAACTTTTACAGTAGATTTGTGTAGGTCTAACTTAAAATATAGGCTATGAATTGATTGGAAATTCAACGTAGAAGTGATGTTATGGACGTTTAACGCAAAAATGTTTGTCACAAGTAAACTCAGCCACCATAAGACATAGCGAGCTGAAACATTGACACTGGATTTGTGTGTGCCTAACTTAAAATATGGGCTCTAAATAGATTATTAATTCAGTACAGAAGCGAAGTTATGGGGCTTTTAGCTGTATTTTCCTAACTTCACAGACAAGTTTGTTTTGAAAATACACAGGTGTGGCAAGTAGGTATTGTTAGTTGATTTTAATTTCAATTGAGCATATGAATATATTGCGTATTTGACATCATTGAAATGGTGTTTCACAGAGTTAAGGATGTACTATCTATTGAGAATAAATGTTTTGTAAACGAGCAATTCTCAACTCTTAATATGAACAGGGAGGAAAAATCAACAAACAAGTTCTTACGCTATATGAAGCCGAGGAAAGAACTTACAAGTCAGTAAAGAGATTGGATTAGTGACGAAGAAGCAGTTCATTATCTAATTGAATTTCTTGACTCTGAATTTATTTCTCCTGGACTGCCTGCTCATGAGTAAAAACTTAAAGTAGAGCACCAATCATGCTACAATTTAGTAGCAGTAACAAATTTCATGTTACGAAACATGAGTACCCCAAAACTGTGCAACGGGACACGACTCTGAGTTCGTGCTCTACACAGATATGCCATAGAGGCGGACATAATGACTGGATGTGGTATTGGGGAGTCTGTGTGTATACTTCACATACCATTGATTCCGAGCCACTGTCTGTTTACGTTGAAATGATTGCAAAGTCGGGTCAGAGTCTATTTCGCAATGACGTTAACTAAGTCGCAAAGGGAGACTTCATCTAACGCAGGAATACAAGGTAGCAAAACCAAGTTTTTCTCACATGGTCAAATGTAGTTTACATGCTCAACGGTCAGAGGTTTCAACTCTTTCTTCTACCATGAACCTGAAGGACAGACAGCTAATGTAGTGTATAAGCTGGAGGCATTTGTTTAACACTGTAGTAATAATGGTATTTTCTACTATTCTATAATTTCTAATGACATTTTGAAATACCAAAAATGACGGAACTTCTGATTCCTCCGTGGTATAGCCGAAAGGCAATAGGCACACGGCAATAAACCAAAACAGGAACTTCTGATTCCGTCAAAGACGGGTACGTTTGCTATGTATTATATATAACTGTCAACTTTTTTTTAATTTAATATTTGCTTAATAAATATACTGGTAATAATGTAAGGTATGGGACCAGAGTAGCCCAGTGGCTTGCGTGATCGCCGATGACAGTAGTGCAAATGTATTATAAATAAATGTAACAAACAAATATTTTTTTGAATTTAAAATGTGGATAATATAAAAGATGGTAATAAAGTAAAGGGATCTAGCCAGGGTTGCCAGTAGCTTGCTTGCTCGCCGATGACAGTAGTGCAAATGTATTATAAATAAACACAACAAAAATATTTTTTTTTAATTTAATATTTGCGTAATATAAACACTGGTAATAAAGTAAGGTATGGAACCAGAGTAGCCCAGTGGCTTGTGTGCTAGCTTTTGACTGGGAGCACGTTAATTAGAACTAACTCATTTCAAGTTTTCTTTACGTTTCATACTTCAGAGTAGCCACATGTACCCTTAGAATAATTTCTGTCTGTCGGTTTGTCCACAAAATATTGCTACCATAAGACATATAAAGCTGAAACATTGATTGTAGATTTGTGTATGTCTAACTTAAAATCTAATCTTTGTATACAGAGGCTTTTTTTAGCACTGTACTAATAATGGTATTTTCTACTATTCTATAACTTCTAATTGTAGTATTAGTATAATACTATAATTGATATTTTGGAATACCAAGTATAATAGAATTTTTGATTCCGTCAAAGACGGGTACGTTTGCTAGTCATATATAAATATTACAATAAATGAATATAATTTATATATGCGTTTAGACACATTAAAAGTATCATGAAAAAAAATTCATTCAAAAATGTCTATATATTTACAAATGTGTTAACGTTTTATCAATCTATTTTTGATATTCCTTTGGTAATTTCTTTGAACTTTTTGATAGGAGTCTGTACAAGAAATTTCCCTCCCCTGTTAGAAAAGTCAGACGTTTCACGGATATTGTAATACTCCACATACAAACAAGTTTTTGAAGTTAGTATTATACAATGAGTAAAGTACTTTATTGTAGTTTAGTAACATATGCATATACAAACGCTATAATAAATATAATTTATAAAAAAATGCAGAGATAAAGTATATATTTTGAATTAAATAACGTAAACCATGTTGTAAAACATTATTGAAAAAATAATCCGTTTGAATCAATTTCACATAATTAAAAAAAAACGAATTTATTCACTATATATATTATAAATAATAAATACTGTGCCGAAAAATTATGTAGAAAAATAAACTCATTTTTTTTAATGTAATATTAAGTTTTATTATCATATTTAAATCCGATTTAAAATATGATTTTATGAAACAAGTAAAAAGTAACCGAAGTTAATACTAGTCCAGTATTCTGCAGTAGTATCAATACAAAGGAACCATCAACTTTCTGGCCTTTAGATTCCTTTTGAAAGTAAAGTTTTTTGAATGAAACCCAGGTAAAAAGTTGATTGATTCTTATATCGAAATTTCGAGAAATCATATTTCTTATTGAGATAATAATAAAAGAGACTATCGTCAGAGTTGTTTTCAAACACGCAGTATTGTTCTTCAGCTCACATCAGTTGTTATGACAGATGAGCAGTACTCATCTATGAAATGATGACAGTTCTTTTTATCTATCACAATAGTTTGTGTACCCTAAAGAGAAACACTACTGTTCGAAAGAAACCCCTTGCTCATATTAACCATTCGTATATTTGTATTGAGGCTCTTATTCATTTCCTAACATGAGGAAATATCAAATAAAGATTGTATATTTGCATTCAAATAATTTATTTTTCATAGAAATATGTTATGTTTAACTATCACTATTTTGGGTAAGTGACTGTTGTTTTTAATTTTATCACAATTTCAAGTTTCCATCAAAGCATGTTTTATTAATTACTGTGTATCCATAAAATGATAAAACTCTACAGTGAACCTCCTTAATGAAAATGCTGGGCTAGCTTCACATGTGTTTGATTCCATTGTAAACATTATTTTTTGACGTTATTTAATATGTTTATATATTTAAAATATAATTTATAAGACATTTTTACTTAATTATAAATTATTTAAAAGATATTACAATTCTCTCTTTTATTCAGATGCAATAAACTTTATTTACATTTCAAAATAATCTAGAACCATAATAAAAGTTTTTTTAAAAAATCCAGTTTAAAAAATTATACTTAAATATCACTTTCTGCAGAATGAAATAATTGGAACGAATTCAAATTTATGTTTATAAAGCTTATTATTATAAGAAACTCATCGGTTCAAAATATGAAGTATCATTTTATCAACATAGAAAACAATAAAAGCAGTCACATCCAAAATCTTGCATTTTAATTTATTTCGGTAATTACTAAGCAATTATAATGAAGGTTCTATCAAAAATTGATCTAACATCAAAACATATTAATTTTCAATCTTTGTTATAAGATATTTTTCAAGTTTGATTATAAGATAAACTTTATTTCTCTCATTTGAACTTCATATAGATCTAATTAATGAAGTTAAAATATGAACAAACCACTTAAAAACTTTTGCCTAACAGAGTTATTTAAACTACAATATCTGCGTTGGAGGAACATTTATTTTACCGGTTTCAGTAGTATCATAAAACTAGTACTTAATTACAAAAGTGGACATAACCAATTTATGAGTAGGCCAATTTTAGGTTATTTAGTTAAACTTACCACAATTTTTAACATTTGAATAGATACAGAACCAATTAATGGAGTGGATATAAATGAACTATCCACTATGAGTATTTAAAATCATTTAAGCTACTATAAATAATTTTATATTTATAATCAGTAGTAGGCAGGCTGAGTTAGTTTTTCTTTTTTATGAGTTCTAAAAAGACTATAAATATAATCAACAGGAAAAGATTTAATCATAAACCTTAGATTTAATTATTTATTATTTTGTTGAAAAGGGATCTAACTTTTATTAAAGTAATTATTGCTCTGTTAAGGGTATCTTTTTAGTGGTTCATAAATATGTTTATCACTTAGTATTTTTTCTATGCTATTAATATAATTATTGTCTAGCGAAACAATAGCTACAGACTTATCAGTTTTAGTGTCCACCTAATATTTGGAACAAACATAACTTTAAAGTGACCTTCATGATCCACTAAGGATTTCCTTATCTTTAATTAAATGATGAACTAACTCTTTATGTATAACAATTATATTGTTGTCGATCTCATCCTTTCTTAAACACCGCAGTGTTATCAACAAGACGCAATTAACTTTCTTATCACCCTGGCCAGTTGCTCAGAGCTCTTAAGCCTTACATACAGCACACTGTCAGAGAGACGTGCTGAAATCTGCATAATTTGTATTGTGATCATATTAATAGTCGGATTTTATAGATTTTTTTTATAGCCTTTTGATAATGCCATTGCATGATTTGTTCATTTCATACTATCATCATAACAACACTCTACAAACTAGGGAAAAATATGTTCTACTTCTACTCATTTGTGAAAAAATAAAAGGAATTTTTACATGTATAAGATCCATTTTTGTATGCATGCATGCTTTTTGTGCCATAGAAGTAAGTATATGTTACACTAAGAGGTAAATAAACCGTTTTATAAAAGTATAGCAGAGTTAGGGAAACGATTTCAATTATTCCATTTTCACTGGCAGGTGATCCAGTTCATTGAATTCTATTTATTAAAAACTAAACAGAAATTAAATTAAATGATTATAAATGAAAGGCAAAGCAATCGTTTTTTAAAAGTCACAGATTTTTAACAAATCGTGCTTGACACCAATAGAAGAGATATTATTATCTAAGAAAAAACATTATGGAAATTAAGTTTTAATGTTATTTTGTAGGAACAGCAAACGACATGCAAAGTAAGTCAGATATGGCTGTATTGACTACAAGGTTATTTATCATCTGCTATATACAATAATAATTATTATAATGATGAAATATAATATATAAATAAAATCAAATAATATAAATAAATAGAATGCAGAGAATTAGTTTATTTGATAAATAAACAAATTAAGCAATCATAATGAAGGTTCTATCAAAAATTGATTTAACATCAAAATATATTAATTAAACACCGTAAAAATTGGAGATTTTATTCAAGCGACCAATAGAATTGAAACGATATCTAGTTCAACTTTTCTAATGGCAGAGAGAGATGAATGAATCAAAATTCAAAAGTGATTAACATATACTTACAATTGGACTAAAATCCTTTCAAAGCAAAGTTTATTTTATTCTGACTTTAATTAATACATACTAAACTAATAATAAAAAATTAAACAAATAATAATAATAAAATTAAGCAATATTGGGTCTGTGGTGGTGAAAGTGTAATATAATGATGGATAACTATAGTAGATGTTTTATTACTTTTTAAATTCTTTTATGGGCTAAAAAAAAGTACACTGCTATAAAGACTGTTTATCATCACACAAGAAAATGCAGAATAAAGGACAGAATTATTACTATGACATAAAACAGAAAAAGTTTGGAAATTTTACAATATATGATGGCAAATAGAAATGGAGTTGAGAAATGAATTAAGAACAACCAATTAAATTATTTAATAATTTATATATGAATAGGATGTCATAATAAGTTTTATGGGAAAGGAGATCAGGAATATTAAATCGGGCACAAAGCAGAGGATAATAAGATGAATCTGTCGGATAACTCGACTTATAGGAAAGCAGCTTAAGGAATTTTGAATGGACGGATTGAAGTAAATTTTTGATAATGATTGTAATGTGGCTCCAAAAAGGGTGGGGAATACTCTAAAATTGAAAAGACGGAAGATTTATAAGAGTAATAAAAATATTGGGGGGCATATGTATTTCTTTAATAAAACTAGTTTAAACTCTATATAAAATAAATAAATAAATTATATTGTACGAATACTAGGAAATACATTATAGGAGATTGTATTTAACTATTTCTTCTTTAAACTAAAGAATATCCGAAGCCGATCAACTGACTGTTAACATCAGTGAATAAGGTATTCAAGAGTTAATGTATTCTGCTGTAGGTGCATTATATAAATAACTGAAATTTATCTTTACAACCATAATTAAATGCAGAAAATGTCATTTAACAGCCAGTAATTTACATGATACCTTATAAAATATCTGTTTATTGAAAAAAATAAAGAAGTAAACATATAAATAATTCTTCTTATTTTTTTTTTATTCAGGGTAGCCTGTTCCTTTTCTAATCACATTTCTGCGTCTATCTATGCAAAACACTTTGAGTAGCTTCCAGTCTTTCTTCTTTTACACAGCGTATATCTATTCATTCCAACTTTAAGAACTCTCATATTAAGCCTTGTCTAAATTATGTTATTCTTTTAAAACCATCAGTTTGTTAACTCCAAAATATTTCTTCTCCTTTTTTGCTTTATTTTTTTTATTTCTTTCTTGATATAGTTCTATGACGACTCGCTATTTTGAAAATCTTTACCTCAAACCTTTCCCTCTTCTTTTGTTCTACTAAATTTTATTAGAGTAAAGTAACCTTGCTATGTATTGAGAATGAAAATATATATATTAAAAAATCAGATATAATGAAACAAGATAAATTCTTGGATGCTCGTTGTTTAAGAGAAAAATTACTGCCTCCTATACCTAAATATACATAAAAAACAAGATTTGACATAAACAAGTGAGTTCGTTCGGCTTTTGACTCTGACAAAGACCGCTTGTTACAGCTGAAAGATCTTAGTCTTTTTTCCCTTTTCAAATTGTGGTTTGATTATATATTATATATATATATAAATATATAGGTTGTCTTTTGCCTTCTTGTCGCTTAACTTCCTCTCCTGAGTACGACCCTGAAAATGGTCAAAATATTGAATGTGAGTTCTAGTATTTGTTTTTCATTCGTGTTTCTTCAAGTTTTCAAAGTATATATATGTATATACAATAAGTTCATTTTTTTTTTATCTCGACCACCTACGTTCTACATTACTTTTCTTTACCTAAGTCTGGTTGCTAGACAAAACCTCAAGAAGAAAAATACTGTATATAAGGAATTAAGTAAAATGATTCGACAAATTAAATAATCTTAATTGAATTTATCAGTTAATTAACCCTATTAAACTATTTTCTGTTAAACTGAATTTAGCTTATATATATATATATATATATGTGTGTGTGTGTGCGTGTGTGGATGTGTGTGTGTGTGTGTGTGTGTGTGTGTGTGTGTGTGTGTGTGTGTGCATGTGTATCTGTGATTGTGATTGTCAAACACATTGTGTGGGTTATCAGTTTCAAATAATTATTAAACTCTGGTGGACTATATATTTCTATTTATTTTGAATTCTTTACTCTACTAAGTATAACTTTGTTGAGATTATAGATGCAGTTAACTTCAAGCCTATTATATATATGGATATAGTCATCATTTACTTAGTTTGAGTAGCACGTCTATTATAGTGACATTTTTAAAACTTATATAAACGTATTTTATAACAAAAATGAATTTGAAAACCACAGTACAAAGTTATAAAATTGTTTAAGATATATGAATATAGGAACAAAGAAGCTGTTCTGATTGTTTTTTTTTCAGTCATTATATAGTCCATAAATACTGCAAATATGTTCTTTCTATATCTTGTATAATATAATTTTTATGTTATTTGATATAAACATCAGTTGCGCAGTCATAGGCAAGATATCCTTTTCTTACGACACAATGACGTAGAGAACATTGTTGCTAGCATGTAACCACAGAGTTCTTTGCCATTTTATACATTTATAGTTATACTTTGTACATTTTATATATTCTCAACTACTTCCTTTAATCTTGAGAGAAAGCTCGTGTATAAGGGCCAACAACAAACTATTTGAATTTAATATTCTCTGCTGTCTTGGTTTGTTTACTAACTTGCTGTATAATAGAATACCAAGTGTCTTTATGAATATATGTTGGCTGAACTGTCAATAGATACCTCATAAATATATATTCAAATACTAAATGATAACAAATTATTCTTGCAGTTCCTTTAGATTTTATTTTATGTGAATTGACAACTACCAGTGTAGTTTTACCAATATTAAATATGTAAAAATAATATTCCCTTTGACAGTAGAGTTGAAAAAATAGATTGAAGATAAAATTATGCACCTGTTTAAAAATAAATCCTTAATTGAGGTATTATATCCAAGAAGAAGGCTGCCAACAGATATTTAGAAAGTCTGACTTCGACGGTATCAGAATAACGCTATTTTTAACCGTCCACCATTGTTTAAACTTGCATAATATTATAATTTTTCAAAAATATAAATTAATAATTCAATGTCTTCTCAACACTTTTCATTAATAATTTTTTCATTTACTATTTATGTGTTTTCCATTTTTTTTTTAGTGAACTTTTTAATTAAACATACTTTTTCTAAACTAATTCTATTTTAGATTACTTTTAAGATAAAATAATCTACAAAGAGAAAGCACTTTATCTCTGTGTTATATTTTACCGTGTTTTCGTTTAACTATCTGCTAGTTTATTTTAATTAACTTGTTCTATACTAACAACAGAAGCCGTTATTTTCTTTCAATGTTGGAATAAATACAGGTTTCCTTAATAACTTCAAAGTGACCAAAATTAAAAAAAATGTTCTTTAAAAAATAGTCACAGTTAAAAGAAAGTAAAAAAAAGTTTTTTTCTTTCTTTACACTTATATCAACTTTTACTTGAAGAAAGAATTTTTTTTATTTATTTCTAATAATTAATTATTCTTCTAATGACTTACATAAATAAATAAGAATATTTGTGCTTATTCACTCCATAATCTGAATTTTTGTTTTTTTGTTTATGTTATTTCACAAGTTTAACATGAAAGGAGTATTTAAAATATAAAGAAATTTGTGCATAATTTTAAGTATAAAATCAAGAAATAAATCTTTAACTAATGCTTGATCTTAAAATAGGTGGGTATAAGCTTTTTTTTTAAAAAAAACAAGGCAAGTGTGAAGGAATAATGGGTAATTATATGGGTAATAATACCATACCGCTTTTATTACAAAACTTGAATGTGAAAGAATTATACCCTCTCATGTACTACTGCAAACCAACAAGCATAATTTTTAAAAAACTGTAAACTTCTATTATTCTTTTATGGTAATAAGCACTTTTTATAAATTAGTATTGTTATACTTCTAATTATAGAAGATAAAAACCAATCTATCAACTTATTACCAAAGCACTAATATTAAAGGTTTTTACCTTCTTGTGCTATCTAGTGGGGGAAAGTGTGGTATTGTTTCTTAGAACCTACTCTGTAGGGCAAGCCGTTGGACCAGGTTGATTCAAATTCAGAAGCGCTAAAGTTTGCCTAAAGTATAACGTAATAAAGTTTGCTAAAGCGATTACCCAAAGTATAACTTCCTCAGTACTGATGCCTTAACAATCCTCACTGAGGATGGACAGATTTTTTCACAACCACGTAAAAAAGCAAAGACGAGTGTGATAATCTAACACGGATCTACCAGTGCAGAAGCATGCATGCAAGCCTCTGGCCTCCAAGAACTGAAACATTAAATAACAGAACAATAAGAATACATGAGACTTACTTAGTGTATTATTTCTCGTTGATTATTTTTAAAATAAATCTGATGAAATTTAACATCTTTTCAGAGTATTTATAGCCATTTTTGTCTGCCCTGAAAATTATATTTGCTACCCTTTCTGTCAATATGAAAATATATAAGTGGGGATGCAAATAACATTACTATTTTCTTTAATCTGGTTTGGCCTGTTGTAAAATAGTTTAAAATTCGACAAGAATTATTAAGTTGGATATTTATGGTTGGCTGCTTTTTTTGAATTATTAATTCTTCTAATATTTGTAATTTAACATGGTTTCCTTCTTTAGCGATAATTTTCATTATTCAACTGCCTATTGACTATTGAAAAATAGTCCTAGCGTAAAAGATTCAAAAGAAACAAATCTTGCATATGAGTACTCATGTAATATCGGGAGCTGCGAGGCCCGTAAAATCTCATATATAAGAATGACCACAACTTCATTATCAAGAAGAATTACGATGCACATTTCTGCTGGCGCGAAAATAAATCCCATACAACAGCACTCCATAAGACAAGACTCACATCAAAAGATATCGATTTTTCATAAGTAATCATTTTAGCTCCGCTCCAAAGAATATGGTGATTAAAGAATAATGTGATATGGTGATTAAAAAAGTAAGCATTATTTTTTGTATGGATATATGTAACTTATAATACTGTATTTTTCCTTACCAAAGTTGGGTCCTGCGTCAAACGCTTCTCTAAAGTACCTTTAAACCAATGTTTAGCCATACTGTTTGGAGAATTTTCTGACACTTGATGAATCTTTGATTAAGAGAAATAGTGTAGAACATATGTGGGTGAGATAAAAAAACTTGAAATGAAAACACGGATTGCGACAACTAGTATATAATCATTGACTTGGTTATCCCTATTTTATATCATGCAATATGCAATACTACAGGGGAATGTTACAACTGGATATAAAATTTCATACAGATAAGTTTTGAAGAAATTTGACACTTGACAGTTGAATGGGACCCGCATAGAATGTCGACGTCTGAGACCAATTCTCTTCTGCATAAATCCCTTCTTTCAAAGACCAGCTTTCACTCATGCTTACTTACTTCATTGTACTTGTTCGCTTCGGGGTAAAATAACATCTAAAATTCAAAGTCAACTGGTTATATTGTGTTGAATAACGTCAGATCAACACTTCTTGTTAGCACTGAATGCCATCAAAGTATCTATTAGACATCAGGGCTTAATTTATGTAAATTTCAGGTAAAGAAAATGTTTGTAGACATTAACCTACTCACTTATGTTAATTAAACAGTGCAATAAAGTAAGTTCTTTAATAATTTGATTTTATATTATTCACTATACATAAATCAGAATTAATGTGAAACATAACATGTTACTTCATATTTTGTTTCCTCTATCGACCGGATTCAGATCCATCTTCGAGAATGAAACTGACAGCTTTCAGTTATCTTTAGATAGCTCTGTATTAATATCTCTATAATTCGATAGCTTATCAGATTATCTATTGAATGATCAGTATGGTATATACAAGTAGTCTATTTTATTTGCGTTTTCTTTACAAAATATGTTCATCTCACCTTTTTCTTCTGTTTCTTGGTCTTTTTTTGAAACATCTCTAAGTCTGTCAGAGGTTTAAATAAGTCATCTTTTGAATAGTTAGTTTATTCGTTCATAAATTTGGTTATTAGTCGATGTTATCGACTGTTTTATGTCTAAATATTCCTAACCCTTTTTCATGGCCAGTTTAATTTTTTAACAAATATATTGAATAAGTTTCAACTTTTTGCTATGATTATATTGATATAAAAAAAGAATAACTGTCCCACTTGAAAATGCACCACGTCAAAAACCGATTTGGTGGCTACAACACCCATTCAGAAGGTATGACGTATTTTATGATAATTACATGTTACTAACCTTGCTGGTAAAATAACGATTTTCTTGTGTTCTAATATTGATATTTAGGTTTACTTCAAGGTTGACTGAAGGTGGCAAATATGCTATTTTATATGTATTTAAATATAATCTTTTTGTTAGGTTGTGTTCAGAACTCTTTAAAAGTTTTAAATAACATCCTTAACTGATATATGCTTTAAATAAATTACGCCACATAATAAATGTGACACACATTAAAATGTAAATTTGTTTTAAATATTCTACAAAATGTATATTGGAATGAATGAAGAACACTTAAGAAGTCGTTTAAAGTTGAAACTCTCCTCTTTTGACTTGCAGAAATGCAAAGTGTGTTAAATCTTGTCGAAGCATAGCAGGTTTGAACGTGCTTTGAGTCCTGTATCACTACACACCTAGTGTCAAAATTCCCCTCAGTTCTCCGCTTTTCCGTGTGAAAGAACTTCGTTTGCTTTACATTTCAAACTTCCCACCTCCCACACCTTTCAAACTATCTGCACCAATATATCCTCACTTTGCTTAATTGGTTCCTTTCTCTCTACAGACTTACCCAGACCTTTAATATATGGAAAAAGTTATAATTAGTTAAAGGGGAAACGACAAATTTTGGTACCAACGAAACATTTAGTATTAAACACCCATAAAGAAAAACCACATTATCAATTTGGTTATATTCTAATTCCATTATAAAATTAGTTACATAACTAATGAAACATCTTCCCTTCCATTTCAAACAAATTTATTTTAATATAAAGTATTTATATTTTATTTTTAAAAACTATAATTTAAAAAAACATTTTAACCATTTTAAACATACAACTAAAATACTTATATACTGACCAAATTTTATTTAAACACGTATATATTTCTTACATAAACATTTCACTTTATGGTTTAAAAACTAGAAAATGTGTTGTAATATGTTTTTCCCATCACGTTTGCCATTTTCTTCTGTTGTTTCATGATAGAAATTGGATACTTGTATGGATGTTTGTAATTAATACTAGCGAGCATGAACAGGAAAATTTTTATACACATCTACTGTTTTTTATGGGTTTTTTATCTAGTATTATACACAAACAACAGAGAGGAAGACTTAATAGTAAACAAAACACATACAGTCAACGAATTACATTTCATTCATGTATCTGTTAATGTCAACAAAATTTTGAACGTTTTTGACTTTTGACGTCGATTTTTGAAGTGTATATATATATAAATAAGCCGTCGCATTAAGTAAAACTCCCATTAAACGTGCCCAACGTTCAGAACCGATAGGGTGACTTTTGAACTTTTAAACTCCCATTCAGGAATTTTGATGGATTTTTATTATAATTAGTTGTAATTTTGTAATAATATGATTAATATTATCAATAACATTAATATAGTATTGATTGATAGTAAAACTAAATGAATTCTATTTGATATTACTATTAATAAAAAGGTGTTTAAAAATTAAAGGTTTAATAATAATTGGTATTTGAAAATAGTTGGATGATTTTGTAGTAAATATTACTTTTTTTTTAAAAAAAATCATCAAAAAATGTATCAGTACCATTCAGAATGTATCAATGGAATTAATAACGTTAGTAAACAAGCGATCTGAAGGCACTTTTGAATATATATGCTGTACTCAACAAATATACACGGCGAGTCATGCTCTGTACGAATTGGATAAAACACCAAACATTTGTTTTAATTGATTCATTTCTTCAAAGATAAATAGTAAAGTTTGATAATAGATTATTACAGTTTCTTTTTCTTCTCATTATCATATAGTCATTTTAATCACTACATCAGCTTTTAAAATTTATTTAAATCTATTCAAAATCTGATAACCAAATACGAAAGGTAGTAATTCATATAGATATTCGTTGTATGTGTTGTTAATATACTAAAACAAATTCTCATTTTCTGTGTTTAGCTCAGTAAAATGTTAATGACTGACATGGGATTATTTTCAATTAATATCAACCATTTTTTGTATAAATAATTAAACTTTTGAATTGATGATTTTAATTCCTAATGAGATTAGAATATACTTTTTGATTCATAAACTTTTGAATTGATGATTTTAATTCCTAATGAGATTAGAATAAAATTTTTGATTCTTAAACTTTTGAATTGATGATTTTAATTCCTAATGAGATTAGAATATAATTTTTGATTCTTAAACTTTTGAATTGATGATTTTAATTCCTAATGAGATTAGAATATAATTTTTGATTCTTAAACTTTTGAATTGATGATTTTAATTCCTAATGCGATTAGAATATATACTTTTTGATTCATAAACTTTTGAATTGATGATTTTAATTCCTAATGCGATCAGAATATACTTTTTGATTTATATTTTACTTTGAAAAGTAAAATAAAATATTTATTGTTTTAATATTTTCTTTTAAAGAACTAAGTGTGGCTATGAATATCACACAAAAAGTTACACATAATACAGAAGTGCCTAGAATAGTATTTGCTAGTAGTAGATCCTCACCTCAAAAAAAAAAAAAAAAAAAACTAAATCGGTGACAAAGATATAACTTAACCATCTAGTTTACCTTAGATTTGTAACAACAGCTCAAGGCTAATACATGCTGGGGGCTCAATGACCTGAGGGAAATGCTCATTCCACATTACCAATGATATTTGGCCTGCATTGGAGTGATACGCCCAACTCAAATGCACCTCTCTTAGACGGAAGTGCTCTAAGATTTTTTTTTCAGTGGAGTAGTAAAAAATTACACCCTTTTCACTAATTCTTCGCCTTTATTCAGCTCTATTTCTTTGAAAAAGAGCCCATTCTCATCTTCAGTGGCTCTATAAGATCGTAGCAAAAAAGATAATAGAAATCACTAACTACCTATTTATTCAGCTTTCAGATCTTTCAACGGTTTCACAGAAAAGACTGTGAATTTGTTTTTCGATATTTATTTTTACATAAATAGTACAAACAAGCAACATTTAATGCATTACATATATATATATATATATATATATATATATATATATATATACAAAATTGTCACAATAACACGTGATATAAATATTCAGGGAACTCACCACAAATGAATGAAAATAGTCGCTCTGAGGCCTTTCGTTTTCACGTCGTCAGAGAGCAAGTGAATACCAGTTGTAGGCATGTTATGAATTTTGATTTAAAGTTGGTTTAAGATTGGCATCATTGACAGTAGATTTCCCTATTACAGTCGCAATAGTCTTGATTTGTTTAACGATTCCTTCAATTAGAAATTCATCTAGTTTAAAAAAAATTAAATTACTAATTACACTAGTCCAGGCCTTTTTAAATTATATGAATTTCTAATTGAAGGAATCGTTAAACAAATCAAGACTATTTCGACTGTAATAGGGAAATCTACTGTCAATGATGCCAATCTTAATCCAACTTTAAATCAAAATTCATAACCTGCCTACAACTTGTATTCACTTGCTCTCTGACGACGTGAAAACGAAAGGCCTCTGAGCGACTATCTTCATTCATTTGTGGTGAGTTACCTAAATATATATATATATATATATATATAATCATTAATTTAAATATTAAGAATCAATTATAATTCAATACACGTGTTAATTTAAAAAGTGATTAATTTTAAAATTTTCACTAAGACGAGTAGAGCGAAAAAAATTAGGATTCATTGTAAGACACACATCAAAGTGCTTTTTAATCCATCACAACGTGTTTTGCTACCTGAAGATGAAGACTACGACATTAAATCGCTTTGTTTATACGAGTATATAACATCTGTTTGTAAAACGAGTTATTTTCAAAAATAAAATGTATACATTTCTTCATATCATATTATTTATGTAAATTGAAAAATGTTAGAAAATATTACCTTATTCTTACGCCTACCTCCATCAAAGTTTTTAGTTTATGAATATATGCAAACTATTGTTGACATTCTAAAATGTATTGCTCAAAGTTTTCAATTCGTAAAACTTTTTTCAGAACATAAATGTTCATTAGTTTCACTTAATAAGTTTAGAAATTTGCGTGCTCAATTTTACATAATTTTAAAAAAAATTATTTCCCAGGAATGCTTATTTTTTAATTAATGTTGTGATTTTTAGTTTACAAAAACATTAAAAGCACAAGATATTTGTAGAACTGGAGTTGAAGTTTGATGCAAAGAAAGTGACTTCACGCAACCTTCAGTTCACTGAATGGCAGTTGGCCTCTAATCTTTACGAAGGAGTCTATAAAATGATATTTGCCGTCCAAAACCTCCATTTTGTGCTAAATATATCTGACACTTGATTGACGTATAACTTTTTTTTTTTAAACTGTGGAAACATGAAAACTTGACAAGTAAAGATTAATTTGTTTTTTCTTTCTTGTTAAAAGATTGTTTATTTTTCATAAGACTAAATGCGTCAAAGTGTGTTTCAAGTTATTGTTGCTTGAGAATTTACATTATTGAAGATTGCTAAAACGAATCTGCTTTCTGATCTGAATACAACAGCCAGGAGTAAGAGAAAAAAATGACCTGTGTGAGAGGGTTAGGAAAATGGTTAAAGCTCACGATGAAGCCGTTCTTTAAAATATTATGCTAAACAAACCTGACGTATTTGTATTGCAATGCCCACATCTATAGGTGTTCACCTTTTAGTGCTGTTCTAGGGGTGGAAAATTTACTCCTTCATTATTTGACACTCATTTTAGGAATGACCGGGATACATTCCCGAGTGAATTATTCATTGAGAGTCCCAAGTCCGAAATTATGTCTAATTTAAGTAAATTTGTAGTAAGGATCTTTAACGAGTACCTATCTTCGTACAGGCTTGAAACTAACGGCTTAAATTCCTCTCCTAGGGACGAATATACCTGTAGTAAAATTCATTCAGCTTCTTTTAGTTATAGTTTCAAGTTTAAAACACACACATATAGGCCCTAATTCTTAGTTTAAACCGTCATCAAGAGATCTAAGAGAGGGAACCCAAGCTCACTGTTAGCTCCTCTGACGACGGTTTAAACCAAAAATTACACTATGTGTGTGTTTTTATTTATTTCTGTTTCATTACCTATATTAGAATTTATATATATATATATATATACATGTTTTGTTGAACGACCTTTGTACTGTGGCATGAATTAATTTCATAGTCGATCTTTCAAGTTTTCTCACCTTTGATTTAAATCTTTCTGGTATTAAGATAATATATTAAGATAATAGAACTAAAACCAAATATGAACAACCAAACCACAGGATTCTACAGGACGTTAAAACTAAATACCAGAAAGATTTAAATCAAAGGTGAGAAAACTTGAAAGATCGACTATGAAATTGATTCATGCCACAGTACAAAGGTCGTTCAACAAAACATGCATAAAAGAAGGATTGCTCCCTAAATTTACAAATATATATGTACATTAAAGTAGATCAACATCCAAAACAAAATAATAACTTGAAAAATGTCGCCAACTTTATTAAGTCAAAACAAGTAGTGTTCGTCAAGGTATCACTTACACTGACAAAAGCCACTATTTTAGTTGAATGATCTTAGTCACATTCCTGTATTTCTTTCATAAAAGGTTTAGTCATTGATTTTTATTTCAAATTTTTACTGTAGACCCAATTTATGTATTGACCACAAGGTCAAAATGAAATGAGTTTTTTGGTTATTTCTTAGTTATAAAGTTAGTTAAATAAATAAACTTAGTTTTAAATAAAGTCAGTTGGGTTTTTGACTCTGACGAAGACCGCTTGTTACGGTTGAAAGATCTTAGTCTTGTTTTCCCATTTCTTATTGTGGTTTGATCATTGATTGTTATTTCACGTGTTTATGTGAAATCTTTTTATATACATATATATATATAGTTAAATAATTTAAATATATTGTTAAACGACGTCCTGCTTCCAACTTTTACATATATATATATGGATATAGATATAAAGATTTCACATAAACACATAAAATAACAATCAATGATTGAACCACAATATTAAATAAAAAAAAATAGCTGAAATGACGAAGACCGCTTGTTATGGTTGAAAGATTTTAGTCTTTTTTCTCATTACATTTTGTGGGTTGGTCATATGTATATATATATTCAAGGTAGTAAAAGAGTGATTGAATTCTATTAAAAAGAGAATTCAACTATGTATACTGTTTAAATAATATCATTCTGGTTAAAAGAATGTAGTTATGGTGCTTTAGTGAGGTAAGTGTAGTGTGTACCATTTTACAAGTCTCCCCTTGGAATCGCTTTGCTCGTTGCGAAAGAAAGCAATTTGGTGGAATGGAAAATTGGCACTAGCTTTTTTCCCACTGATTGAGCATGTTATATATAATTGTCATTCAGAATTATGGCAAGTTTATGTTCAGCTTTTCTTATCTGATGATACATGATAAAATATCTTGTTATTATATAATTCTTGTTGATATATACAGGATAATAACGTAAACATCAAGCCTTTGAATCATGTAATTTAAATACTAGATTGCTTCAACCTGATTTTATGTCTTAAATGGTTAATTAAGTTACACATATTTAGCGTAGTAAGAACAATAACAGAATCATATATCGAGACAGAGTGACCTGTTTTGATTTCTTCCCATAAACCATTCAGCCTTTCGACCATTATATAGAACAAAGCAGAGCAGGTCGATGTTTTTTACGTGGCGCCCTTTAGCCACGCTGTGATACTCAACAATATTCGCAAATCAACTTTGCGATATATTGCATTTCACGGCGCGCCTAAGGTGGACCTCACGGAGGAGGGCGTCCACGACAGACATCACACTAAAACAAAAACAAAATAAACACAAAAGCAAACAATAATGTAAACAAAAATAATACATAATAAAAACAGAGCCTTGGATCAGATCACTTCTTTCTGTTATAAAAACAAAAACAAAATACTGCCTACCTTATTTTGGCTAAAATTGCGATCTATCTTGCATTCCACGGCGCACCCAAGGTGGACCTCGCGGAGGCTGGCGACCACGACAGACATCACACAAAACAAAGTAAACACAAAAGTAAGCAAAATGTGACTAAAAATAATACATAACAAAAGACATAGCCTTGGAACAGAAGTCACTTCTTTTGTTGTAAAACAAAAACTGCCTGCCTTATTTGGACTCTAATCTGGGATGAGGAGCTTTTTCCATCCTTGCAATTGCATAAACGAATTCCTTGAAAGCAGGTGCTATTTTGCTGTCAAATGCATCTGCGTACACGAGACAGAGTGACCATCTTCTTTGAGGGAATCAGTGTATAGATGTTCAATCTTACGTTCAGTCTAGCTTATGTTCTGACTACATTGCCAGTACCTCAAGGGAGTACACATATTGGTTAATTGACTCTTTTTGAGACCACACAATGAAGATTTATTCTACACTGGTGACCTGAATTTTGCCAAACTCAAGTGTATTTAGAGTAGGGATCTTTTACCAGTACCTAATATCGAACAGTCTCAGCACAAACAGCTTAATATCCTCTCCGAGAGACGTCGTGCTTGGATTTATTCATTTCCCGCGTGAATAGATCGAAGGCTAGATTGAGTATTGAATCCCGGATCTACCAGTCCTGAGATGTGAACTTGCAACTAGCTTAACCCGGCACCCAGGTTCAATAATAATGTCCAACAATAAGAAAAATGTTTAAACAACATCATAATTCGTCGTCTAAACTATAACTGCCATTTACGACCCGTGACGATCATCCTCAGAATCAAATGCTGAATGATTGTAATTTTATCATTCTGTTGGAAATTCTGGCAATTTTTCTTATTCTTTATAATACCTATAGAATTTTTCATTCTTTTTTTCTAAATAAACATTTTTAATTATACTTTTTCAAAGAGTTTTTTATTTTTTTTTTAATTTATGTTAATATGTTTTTCATTTATTAATTTTTGAAGAAAAACCTAACTTCAACTATAAATGAAGTATAGTATTTTTATATTAAATACTTTCAAACTTTTTGAAAACACGTCAAGAGTTGTTGACATATAAATAACATGAACACACTATAATGTGATCACTCATCCGACTAATTCCGAAGACAAAGTAAATAAAGTGTTATTTACATAATAACACAATACATATAACAAACTACTCGTTTCACAAACTACAACTCATGTGTTACACATTAACGGGATTCGTAAATATTTAACTAAAAACTATTATTAGCATTTCAAACTTGTTTTATTTTTATTACACTTTAAAAATCATTCTTTTTGTCATAAAAAACCATTTTTTTTTTCTTTTTTAGTATCATCAAACAATTTAGTTTTAATATATTTAAATCAAATTGTAACATAAGAAATTTATAGGTAATAGTTGAAATTGTTTCTGTAAAGTCCTTCTGAAACAGTATTTTTTTTCTGCAGTCATAAATATAACTGCAGATCCTGCTATTAAATGAAGTTCGGTTTAGTTCTTTTTATGATATCCCCAATGCTTTTTAATATTTTTTTTAATATCGTTAAATTATTTTTAATTTTACTAACTCACTGAAACTCCGACATTATTTCCAAAATAGTTTCACTCTTTTTAGTGAAACATAGTATATAGTATAGTTTTTTTTTCTCAAATTTTATAAGATCAACAAACTTATTCCAAATCAAACAGACTAAAAAGTGCAAAATCTCACAATTGATTAAATTTATCCAATGTTTTAAAAAAAATAGTGGAACATTTCCCATTTGTCAAGTTTAAAAAAAATGGTAAATTATTGTTTGAACTAAATCCTAGTGAGTTTCTACAAGTACTACTTGATTATTTGATTTATACTTCAGCATTCATGAGTCGTATTAATTGAGCATTTAATATCCCAATTAAAAAGTCTCTCAATAATCACGGATAATATTACTTTTAAATGCTTTTACACATGTCATATTGATTGTACCGTATTTAAATGGAGAGTCACGAGTCAATCCAGAGTATCACATGGAATTCCACACAATTTTCATTTGCTTCATTATAATTATTTAACAATTACAATCTAGCCCAACTTAAATTATCTGTATATACAAATGTACATGATCAATATGAAGCCAAAGAAATGCCTGAAATATATTTGTTTTCATTTACTTATTTATGACATTATCTCATGTATGAACAACATATATGAATAACCATATTAGTTAATTAGTTACTATTGATATTTAATCTACAGAGGGTGCAAATCTATAATCATTTCACATATCAAATGTAATATTTAACTATATTTTGCTTAATAATCCTATGTACAAATCAAAGTCTTTAGAAATAATTTATGACTACTCGGATATAGCTTCATTAAGCTTTTAATGTAAAGAACAATTCAATATAATATTGAATATAAATTCAAAATAAATCGCACAACTTACTCATTACTATACAACTATGTAAACCACAGTTACATTAATTATAATCTGGTAGGGAATTCCTAACAATTCCTGAAACGGATATTTTGGGATAGAGAGCCCTCAGCTGATGAAATATTAATGCAGAGGAGGGAAGTTAATTATCATTAGTAGTAACTGAAATATTAAATTTTTATGGAAATAAATGCAATATTTTTTCAGTTATCGTAGTCATACATTCAAGTACGCTAACTAACACTTACACACAAGCATTCACACGCCAACTCACATACACTCACAATAGCACTCAGAGTCAGTATAACACTTAGACTCACATATACGCTAACATCACTCATACATAGTCACTCATGCACTCACACTCACATTCTCACTAGAACTCACATTCACACACTGACACGAGCATTCACCTGCAAGATTCCTACTCAATTTTATGAATTCACAAGTGCTCACATACACCCACTCACAGGCCTGCAGAGAGTGTTCACACACATGCACTCACAATTATACTGTCACTAACCCTCACACTCTCACCAGAGTTCTGGCACTCTCATTAAAACATTCATGAGATGAAAACGTGACAAAGACTCACTGTCATATTCACACTTACATGCCTACTCATATTCTTACTCACTTTCGTGTTCACACTCACACATACGCATTCACTCTCAGACACTCTATGAGCTCTAACATTCATACTTAAACTAAGACACATACTTACACAAGCAGTCCATTAATACTTTCGTCTTCAAATGTGCACATGCGCACACACAAATAAACATACATTCACGCTTACACTTAAACAAATAAACAAACAATATTTGCACACATACACACAAACATACACACACACACATACAACAATTTTACCTATATACAAACTTTTCATCTGTTTACGTTTTATGTAAGTATGACTGTAAGTATGAGACAGTAAAAATACATTTGAAAACATAAATATTTTTAAATTTTTTTTTCAAAAAGTAATAGTATTGTAAAATAATTATCAATAGCATATTAAACTAAAGGTATGAATATTGTTTTTACAAGAGTCAAAAAGGATGGATTAAACAAATGAATATTCATCTAAATTTGGAAAGTTAATTACTAAAGCATTAAAAAAAACTGTAAATTCAAGCTGTAAATTCGTTTGCTTTAATAAAAATATTGGCAGTATCCGCTTCATTTGTCCCCCACATTTGCCAGAATATAAACTGCGATATTTCACAATCACTTGATGAATGAAAGTAAAACACATATCATCATTTCACATAAAATGTCATCGCTTATGTAAACCATAAGATAATGAAATAATAACCTGATAATAATGCCTTCTTGCAGTACTATATTAGTTGTCTTCCGTTCCAAGCAAATACTTATTTGTTATTTAAATTCGTTTATCAAATATCAATATTTTACTTATAGCTCCTTTGTTTACTTCAATTTCTATTATTTGATAACTGCTAATAGAACTTAGATTTTTCATAGATAATTTATAAAAGCTTAGAAATGACCATTTTATGAAAAATAAACTTTACTTGAGACGTTCAAAATCAGTTGTTTGCATGAAATGACATATTTATCTTGGGCAAAATATATGTTTCTTTAAAAACATTATAAAAAGATATTACCGTTAATTTTGACAAATTACTGTAATTTGAATATTTCAACTGGCTGTAAATGTCCGTTGTGGATGTGTTGCTGTGATCGATATATTAATGAAGTGGGCACTCGGCCAAGACGTAGAGAGGGATTTGCCACACACTGCCTACTGCTGAGGCAAATAAATTTCGTTGTGTGGAAATGTGAAAACGAAAAAAGAATCATTTTAAATACTTTTATTTATTTTGGCACATCAACTTTTCTTTTTATTGAGCATAAAGAAATCACTATGTTTAGAATATTTATAATATTGTTCTACCTATATAAAATTGCCTGTAAGTCACAGTATGGGTTTCATATTCATTCTCAACTGGTTTTACTAATATTGGTGAAGTCTTCATGTTTGTTTTGGTTGGCCCTAGAGGGCCAGGTTAGTCTAGTGACAATGTGCTTCTCTGGACTGGTAGATCCAGAGTTCAATACCCGCTTTGACCATTAGTTAATCTCGCGGGAAGTGAATAATTCTGAGCACGTCGTCCCTCGGAAAGAACGTTAAGCCATTGGTCTTGAGCCTGTCAGATGTTAGGTATTCGTTATAGATCCCTTCTCTAAATACACTTCAGTTAGACAACACTTAGGACTCCCAGTGTAGAATATTCATTGTGTTGTATCACAAAAGGACAATGTTCGGGGTATGTGAGTTTTCTCGTGAGACCACCGCTGTAACCTAACCTTTCCTTGGCTCTAAGAAGCTTTAACTTAGGTGAAATTGATTGTAACTCAAAAGGTTAAGCCAGAGAATAGACCTAATACATTTTGACCTTTACCTGCAGTTGGTTTATAGTTGGTACAACTATCAGCGATAGGATGTTTTTTTTCTAAAAAAAAAAGTTGTTGAATACGTTAATTCATATTCGAAATCTTCAAAATTGTATGCAATTACGCAATATTCTACGAAAATATCAGACTGTCTTCTGAGTAATTAAGAATATAATATATGGTACATTTTCAATGAAAATGCTGAAAATGAACAAATGAGTCTAATCATTAATATCGTCAGGATATTAAGTAAAGGATCAGCAGAAACTGTAGAACTCTCTGATAAACAGTATTAACAAGCAGACTTCAATTTCACCTGGTAATTGAAATATTAGACATTTTACATTAAGCCAGCACTAAAACATTAAGTTTGTAAGGCATCATTTGTTTATCTTAGCATGTTAGAAAACTAATCTATCTTAGAAAAGCCGGTTAGGAAAACCAGATGTTAGGAAAAAAAACCATGATTGGTTATTCTCATTTCTGCATATATTGTATTACATTAATCATATATTTTATACATATTTCACAAAAGCTGATTTATACACAATACTAAAACAGAAGTATTACCGTCCATTAATCTTAATTTTGATACAACATAGTTATCTTTGTTATTTGAGGACTTTAATGTGGTTTATAAAAGTGGGCTGGTTAACCTCCTCAGAAGAAAAAATGCCTTTACACATCACAGTGGTCGCATTTTATCATTACTATCCAATTTTAATGTTTTAGCTTTGGTGATATGCAGTATATCCGATGAGTCTGTAAAATGTATTTCATAAATTGAATGAAGTCTACATGAATAATCATTATCAGTCTTCATAGTGGAAAAAGTTAAGATAAAAGCGTATGACCTACAACTTACCTCATATCAAGATATAATAGCAAATTAAATTTTGATACTTAATTATCATAATGTAATTTCAACATTACATGATGATTATTAAGTATCAAAATATAATAGCAAATTAAATTTTGATACTTAATTATCATAATGTAATTTTGAACATTACATTATGTCTTTTAATACAGCTTTTAAATTGGTCTTTTCAAATGGTCTTTTATTTCCCATTTATGAGTAGAACTGCAAACTGTAAAAAACTTCTACAGGTTTTCATGATTTCAATCCCTCAAATAGTCATAGAGCAAAGTTTGCCCAGTAAAATTTGAAGAAAATACAACTTTGTAATTAAAAATGTTATTTACATTTTTTCCTGTTTATGTTTAATATTATAATATAAATAGTCTGCTTTAATTGTTTATATCTTTTTTTACAGATAACTTTTCAGGTATAGACAATGACGCGATTTAAAAATTTATCCACATGAAACACTTTAAGAAATCAATTTGGTTCATTAGAAACGTATACACTAACAAAACATCGGCCGCCTGTGAAAATTATAAAAAAAATGTTTCAAAAACATTACTTTAACTACAATAACACTTTTTTTTAATTATATATAAAAATAATTTCGGGGATTTTTTTCATAAGTATCTAAAAAAAAGTTGTAAAGAATATAACCACTTCACTTAAGATCAGATGCCATTAGGTAATTAATCGTGATTAACTATCAGTCAGACATCTGATTTCTGTATTTATGAATGAACAAATCACCACATGAACATATGTAGCCGCTCTTAAAAAGCCTTTGTGGAGGTACCTTTGAAGTTGTCTTGCTGTATTCCATTTCGAGAAATAATTATATCCCTATATTTGATCAATACTTATACATTTATCGTTCTTACTGTCTACATCCTTGTACCTTTCTTATGACAATTACGAACAAAAACTTTATATTTTCAATGATTTATGAGCCTTTTTGCATATTAAGAGAGATTAAAACATTTGAGGTAAACTCAAGTAATAAATACATGTAATAACTCAATTTTAACAGTTTTGT
The DNA here is from genome assembly GCA_026182355.1 of Hermatobates lingyangjiaoensis. Lineage (NCBI taxonomy): Eukaryota > Metazoa > Arthropoda > Insecta > Hemiptera > Hermatobatidae > Hermatobates > Hermatobates lingyangjiaoensis. The sequence goes on from JAPFBL010000881.1 coordinate 3,917,357, forward strand.
ATATAAAGAAATAAGATGTTGCTGTAAACACATTGAATCACTCACAGAATCTTTTTGGCATAGTGATAGGTCACTAGAGAGCGAAATCAGTTCATTGTTTGAAGTTATAAACTAAGTTACTTTACGTGGAGGCTTGTTATATGATTTGAAATAATGTCTAAATACCACATAGTGTATGACTGCAGGGCTAATGAAAGCAGTTGAGGGCAGAGCAAATACCTTTGTTTGCACTATCCGCTTGGGAGGCGATAATCCACTTACTGTCAGCACCAGACAAGCCACGCAGGAGATGAACACCCAAACTATCCTCGATATCGTGTCATTGAACTCAACTCGAGTGGAACTTACAATATTTTAATTTAAAACACAATGAACGTATAAATAAGTTCAAGGCATTGATACATATCGAATTAAATTCCACAGACATTAAGAACAAAGATGCTAGCTTGCAATGTTAGTACAAGATATTTATTTTGTCATTCTGAAAAAATCAGAATGATTTATCTAATCATAATGTTAATATCATAATATACTGTGGTATAGTTTACATTAGTATATTAATTAAGCATCTTAATCTGTATACTGGAGTTGATGTTGATGGTCAAAAGACTGTAACATCATCTTAGGAAGTAAAAAATTAAGGTAGTTAAAAAAAGTGTATTATTGTATTCAACACAATGAGTTATACACTCTTTAGTTGTCAAAAAGTAACCGTATTGTTTTATGAGAAAACTAATGAAGATTATATAAAATTAAGTTTCATGGAAAAACAAGGCCAAAGTAGGTTGTTCTTATTTCACAAAACATATTTATTTAGAAAATAATTTATTTTATTTCCCATTTATGAGTGAAACTACAACCTGTAAAAGTCACCATATGGACTTAGAGCACTATAGGGATCTGAAGCGTACAGTACTGACTGTTAGTTACTGCTAAATCATTTTCACCTCAACAATTTTTTGGAGGCGAGCAGCTTATGAAATGAACAAATCACAATGATCTGCCCACTGTATTTTATTTAGAAATGATTTCGTGATTCTTATAATTTAAGATTCTGTATTTAATATTTCATTATGAAAAAACCTTCCCTTTCAACTTCATATGAAAGTGGTATACTTTTCTTCTTTCACGATCTAGTCTACCCGCTCATTTTTTCCCGTCTATCGGTCTAAAAATTTTTTTTTAATTTTAAAATAAAAAGTTAAAGTTAAGAGTAAGAGGAAACTTAAATGACTATCTTGTTAGCTTTACCTTTACTGCATTTTTCTTGTAGCACAGCAAACTAAGTGCAATAAAAAATTCAGAAACTATTCGACTGGACGTCGTCTATATAAATCCGTGACGAGATGAAGTATAAGCTGATAGGGGGAGCCAGGTTAGCCCAGTGGCAATGTGCTAGTCTTTGGACTGGTAGATCCGAAGTTCAGTACCCACTCTGACCCTCGATTTATTCACACATGAAGTAAATAAATCTAAACACATCGTTCCTCGGAGAGGACGTTAAGCCGTCGGTTAAGGGCATGTACGCTGTCAGGTTCTCGTTAAAGATCTTAACTCCAAATACACTTGAGTTTAGCAAAATTTAAAACTCCTGATGTAAAATATCGATTACAGGGTATCACAAAGGCCCTTTAATATCAGCCTACGGGTGTTATCTTGTGTGACTGCCACTGTATCGAGACCGAACCTACAACCTTATGTTTCTTTTTACGTTTTGCGATGTACCAAGAATATCTTTGTAGACTGGTAGATCGTAATTGACATATTGTGCACTACTGCACAATACATTCCAGTGTGTTTCTCACATTTGAGAACAATTGTTTTCCAACAATAGTCGAAGTGCCCTGTGGTAACAGTGTTAAATGTATCTCTGCAAAATGTAATGTTCGATAACTTTTGAATATTCTTCAAATAGTTTTAAATGTTTCAATGAACACATTGATTGATTCATCATTACTTGCTTTATTAATGACTGGTCATTCTTGTGAATAGACAAGCTTAAAAAAATTATTTGCAAAATGACTGTTTAACAATCCTGGGTACATTCCAAGTTTTAAATGTACTGTATACCATATCAAGCACACAGAAACAAGAATAATATTGACCAACACCCTTGGGACTGTTATTCTATGCAATATAGCCTTTGAAGAGGGTGTTAATTTAGATTTGAAATATACGTGTATTGTGAAATATCTACTAAACTGCAATGTTTATTATATTAAGATAACCTAATATGTCTCTACTAATATTTTGTTTGGTTTGTTCGGCTATTATTTTAGTATTTCTGTTTACCAGTAATGAAAGGAATGAGGTAGGGTTGTCAGGTGTTTTGTAAGATGACAAATGGCGTATGGATTCTTATAAGAGCCGCAAATAGCCGACCATGTGGCTGTCAGTGCTCTCGCGCTAAATAGACCAAGTAAACTTCCTTGCTGTCGACAGCCGATTAATACCGATACACCGCCAAACACCAACAGCCTAAAAGGCAATCACATTTTGTTTCTTTGATACCGTCCACTATTTGTTCCCTTAATAGGCTACAATTTGTAAATATATTATTTTTTTCTATTCTATCATTAAACGCAATTATTCAAGAGTGACAATATTCTGTTATAGAATGAATAATCAGCAATTATTTTCAAATCAACTCCTAGTATTTTTTAAACAACTTAAAATCTCATTGTAGGGTAAAAATCTAATGAAATGGTCTCCACATATAAAAATTTTAATGATATAAACAACGCGTTTCGAACACGTAGTGTTCTTCCTCAGGCATTAACTAAGGATGCGTGCCTCTGAATAAGAGTCTTATTCAGAGGCACGCATCCTTAGTTAATGACTGAGGAAGAACACTACGTGTTCGAAACGCGTTGTTTATATCATTAAAATTTTTATATGTGGAGACCATTTCATTAGATTTTTACCCTACAATGAGTAAATACCACATAATAACTGATTGCACTACATTAGAACTTAAAATCTGCTATACAAAATGTTAGACTGGGTAAAATAAATAATCTTACTATTTCCTGGACAAATTCTAATCAATTATTATTATAAAATATCCATTTTACCTAATAAATCGTTGCAGACCGGTTTTGAACTCTTTAAGCAGGACTGTTCAAAGTTGAATAAACCTTAAACTATAATCAGTCGTAGTCGAATATGTGCTAAGTACAAAACAACAATTATTAATGAGGTATGCTGGATCATAATAATAATTTGATGCTTACTTCTTTGTTATTAACAATATGAATGCATATAAAATCCTAACGGTTTGAAGTGTCATTTTTTCACCATTCAACTCTGATTGACTTCAGTTTATTTCTATGATAAAATATTTTTTATTCTATTAAAAATCAAAGTTTTCATGACTCAACATATAACCTGAGTCATCATAAAAGAGTTATCGTAGAATTTTTACTGAGAGGATATACCACAAATTATCTTGTTACTCATGTAGATGGGATGAGATAGAAGGTTATATTATAAATGTAATTACCTCTTGGAGTGACTTTAGCAAAGTTTTACATGTGTCTCATCAGGAATAATGTTCATGAACAGAAATTACTAGGCAAGGCACATGTTTACTGGCGATATGTCAATGGCTGCTTTTTAATGGAGAGTAATGGTCAACAAATTGACAGCCTAAAATCTGCTGTGGTAGCGACTTCAATACTGATGTTTGCAAAGGATCTCACCATTTATTTCAACTAACCTTCTAGACGAGAGCTTAAATAGAAATAATGGAAAATATGAAACATACATTTACGTTAAATACCCACTAGGAAGAGCTTATTAAACTTATTCTGAGGTAAAATGGATAAACAAAGAAAAGTCTCCACACAAATGAAGTTTTATTCAGCAACAACACGTTTCGAACAATTTGTGTTCATCATCAGGAAGACACCAAGGATGTGGTGCTGAAGGGTTGGTCTAGAGAAAACAACTGGTAGGAAGTTGTTTCCAATTAGTAGGAAGTAAGAACAACTAGTTCTTGCTAGTTGTTTTCACTGAACCAACCCTTCAGCACCACATCCTTGGAGTCTTCCTGATGATGAAAACAAAGTGTTCGAAACGCGTTGTTGTTATTAAATAAAACTTCATTTGTGTGGAGACTTTTCTTTGTTTATCCATTTTAACTCAGAATGAATAAATACCACACAAATACGTATTGCACAACTAATTATATTAAACTTATTAACTTACTGAACACATTAACCTCATTCAGCTATTAACACAATGGACTTAGTAAAGGTCCGGACAGGTCTGAGGGTAGAACCGTTGAGACGCCTGTATAGAGAACACACAAGATTTCTTCTAATTGATCTCTCGTCCATCAAGCTGCTGAAGGAATAAAACAGGGGTTAATAAACAATGAATACAGCAGCAAACAAATTGACAATGCAATACAGAAATATAGCACCAATCCAACCAAAACCTATCACCTAGAGCATCAACCCGTTGAAGAGGATAATATCCAAATATCTACTACTACAATGAATACAAAAAGGTTTAAAGGATTTATAAAGGTGATCATCAAAGTTAATTCAGGTGACCTGTTAAACATCAGCAATTATTGCAATGATTGTAGTTTTTCTGTGTACAGAAAAAATAATAAACAACCTGTTAATTGATTTTATTTTTTGATGCTATGAATGAATTCATTCTGTCTAACTATGTCAATGAATAATTATGAATATGATTTCTTGAAAGAAAAACATCGCATAAACTTGTTTGCATGTGGTGAAGAGGCTCTGAATACTCTCATATTCCCTATTCATTAAAATTCCCTCCTCTAATTAAATGTGGATTACTAAATTTAAAGCCTCCTCTCGTCTTCTCATCTACTCGCATGGTCTTTTTTTTCTTAATAATTGGATTCAATTTCAAGTGGTTCTCAGAAAGTTTTAATGAATGTTTTATATGTTAAACTAAGCTGAAAAAAAAGTCGTACAGAAGACTCGTAATAACTTCTCATCTAGAAACAAAAAGAAATAAAACGAATTATAATGCTCATATTATATATTATAATCAACTAAAATGATGGTATGTTTTCATACATTATCACTACTCTCCTGCAATGCAGCAAATATATCATAGACTACACCATCAAAATGAAAAACTTATTTCTATAAAAAAAACACAGAATGATTACCAGTATTATGATTTTAGAAGTAACATTCATGTTGTATTGACCATTTATAAACAGGTTTTTATTATTCTGGAAGTATTTTTACGTTTATATGTTCGAATCAGAACTAGTAGATCCGGGGTTCAAACCTACTCTGGTCCACAATTTTTTTTCACGTAGAAGATGAATAAATCTCAGCATGTCATCCCTCAGAGGGAACATTTAACGTCGTTTCCAAGCCTTTACGATGTCAGGTACTCAAACATGTTTAAACTAGCAGACGTCATTGACGGGTATTTCACAAAAATTCAGAGTTGATACGCGGAATTTCAAAATATTATTATACAAATTAAAGAATAGGAAGAAATATATTTATTAGCACAGTGTCATGTAAGTGCCTCTAAACCACATTAGCTGTCTGTCCTTCAGATGCAGGGAAGAACAAACAGTTGGAACCTCCGACTATTGAGTAAGGAACATACAGTTGACCATGTGAGAAACACTTGTTCTCACTCACTACAATTTCTGCCGTAGACAGAGCTTAACAATGCGACTCTGACGGGAAGTTGTAACTGTTTGAATTTAAAGAGGCAGTTTTTAGTTATCAATTGAATGTGTAGTATAAACACTGACTCCCCAGTGCCACACCGAGTCATGATATCAGCCTCTATGACATGTCTGTGCAAAGCATGAATTCGAAGTCATGTCCCGTTACAAATTTTTGGGGTACGCATGTTTCGTAAAAGATTGATTGGTTCCCCGACTTTAAGTTTTATATACAACCAAGCAGTCCAGGAGCAATCATGGAGACAAGAAATTCAATTATGTAATGAACAGCTTCCACATTACTCTGTTTACTGACTTGTAGGTTCATTCCTCAGTTTGATATAGTACAAGAACTTGTTTATTGATTTCTCATGCTTGCACAATTTTAGAGGTGAGATTGCTCGTTTAAAAAGCAAGTTATTCTGAATAGATAGCAGATCTTGAACTTTGGGAAACACCTTGTCAATTATCTCTTGCTGGGATTTTAAATGCAATTGAAATTGTAATCAACTAACAATATCTACTTTCTATATCTGTTTATTTTGAAAATAAACATGTCTGTGAAGTTAGTCAAAGACAGTTTAAACGTCAACAACTTTGCTTCTACGTTGCATTTTTCATCAATTCAAAGCTTAGATTTTAAGTCAGACATACCCAAATTTACTGACAAAGTTTCAGCTTGCTATATCTTATGGTGACTGAGTTTAGTTGTGTCAACATTTTGCGGACAAACCAACAAATCGACGGACAGAAATTTTTCTAAGAGTCGATTCGGTTTCTCTAATGTATGCAACGAACTCGAACGAACTCTGTGGGGCCATACAGCCCTACCACAAGCTGCATCGGCTTTATTTCCACAGGTTTTTATTGTTTAAAAGCTAGAATTCTTTATTCGCAGGTTATAGTCTACTTGTTATTTGATAACGATGATTAAAATTAGCTTTCACTCTCTCTCTCTCTCTTTACAGGTAAAGCCACAATTACAAGTTAGCATTTCTAAAGAATGTTATTGATAGCAATCCAATTTTTGTTTAAAATTTATATTCCTATCGATTCAAGTTTAAGTTCAATTTTATTGTATTTTTTTTGATTCAGGTGATATAAAAATATTTGGTTAAAAATGTATTCAGAATGTAGACAATTTCAAATTTTATCAATTCAAAATCAATTCCACTTTCCTATACTGGTACCAACAAAATTTTTACATTTTAGGTTAAATTTTTTGATGATAACAAAGTATAATAAAGAATAATGAGTATTTTAATTTCTCTTACATTATAAATAGTTTTATTTTTTAACCTAATTAAATTTTCTTGATTAATTTAATTAAAATTAATCTTTCTTGATTAAAATTTCAGTGTCTCATTGATTTTAATATATTTATTTTTAAATTGGAAAGTGTAGATATTTTATATGATTAATTTTGTACTCAATTGAACAATGAATTTATTGTTAAAGTTGTTTTGAATTTTGAGATTAAATGAATTTCTACAACAGAATACTATGGAACACAATTAAAAAGTGCAAACAAAATATCTGATAGGTTTGGTTCATTCAGCCAAGTGTTTTATTTTTCAAGTTTTCAAGCCTTTCAATCTTGAAGCTAATTACACAACTTTATAAATTAGGTGCTTATTAACTTACGAAGAAAAAAAAGATTTTGCAATGAAAATAACTCTGTTTTTACTCTTTTTCTCCTGAATTTTTATGAAAGAAAATGTGCTTTGTTTAGGTGTTCTGTTTTCTTATGTTAAGACTTTGAAAAGAAAAATAAAAGTTTCCTTGGAATGGTAAAAAATAAATTTGTTTTTTTCTCTCGTGAATTTAAGGAAGCATTGTTTTGACCGTTGCATAACTTAGTTCCAATTTAGAGTTAAAATGTGTTAAGGACACTTTTTTCCAGTTTTTGTTATTATTAATTTAGTTTTTTTTATTAGATAATCAGGAATTGTAACTTGTTAACTGTTTTGTGAACTTGTTTCAATTGTAACTAAAACGAAGTAGAATTTGTGAGGATTTCATAGAGATTTTTTCAGAAATCATATTCACTTTATTAATGCTTGCCTGTTATTGATCTATAATTCCTTACGTTACATATCAATGCCATTTCATGGTCGACATCCTTGTGGTCAGGCTAACCTACAGTGCCTTACAGTTTTAGGACCACCCTAGTGTTCTTATGAACTCGGCCATCCCCTCCGAAGTGGGCAATGCCCATTTCCTCCGGACCAAGCCTTGCTACCAGTAGTTCATCGGACCCCAACAGGGCGTCATTGTGAGGAGTGTTTTCAGTACATCAAGTGAAAGGACTGATCGAGAGGGATTACAGATCTCTCGTTGGCTAAACGCTACCTGTCTAGCCTACTAACGAGACCTCGTCTGATAACTGCCACCTATACTGAACAAAAATGGACCCGAAGGGGTGGTATCTAATCGACCCCGTCAAGAGCCCGAGCCTTTACCAGGCAAGTAACATTTATCCAGTCCAATCAGCTGAGTTCAAGACCCATTCCCACTGGTAAGGATTTGGAGACTCTAGCTCCCCTGGATGCTAAGCAGGCAACCACCCAAGAAGTTACTGCTTCTCACACAGAAACCACAAGGATTTACCTAATTTGGGTGAGAACCAACAGCCACTACGAGTTGAAACTCAGTTGGCGGGATGGAGAGAGAACCCCTCCATGGGCCCCCGCCGCCCTTAGTACCGACTTATTTTAAGAGTTTCGGATCAAACTCTGAACCAAAGGTTTTACTGAACCTGCTTAGCTACAGTTACGGTCAGTGGCCTTTTCTGCCCCTGTTACAAAGAAGCTATGGATATATATAAGCCAATGCAGCTTGTGGTCGTGAAATGGTGTTATTGACTATGTTTTTTGTTTGTTTTGAAAATTTGTTATTGTTCAATTCTGTATTGTTCAATTGGTTTGCCAATATATGGTTGCATGCTATGCAAATATTTGTTATGAAGTATACCAGGTGTGCTCTGACATACATTATTATGACTGTCATTGTCACATGGTAATTCTATATGATACAATAGTGTGATGTTGCAGAGGGCACACTATTGTACTCCTACAGACGACATTACATTGGACATTGTTATTAGGATTGTGGTGTGCTATAATGTATGATATATTATCCTTTCATTATATATGGATACAATATGTACATTATGGATAGTATGGATATGTATGGACACAGTACAACAGTGTGGCTTGTACATAGCACACTTGATGCACTCTTACAGTTGATAAGACAGTGGGTACAATCACATATCACACCTGACTATCATTAATAATACATTTGTGGTTGAAGATATCTAGATAAACAAAAACAATCAGCTATGACATCTTAAAACTATAATTTTATAAAAAGAAACAACCATTTCCACCACTATCAATATTAGCAATCCAAACATTTTCTAGAACAGATGAAGATTGAAGGTGAGCTTAATAACATTCACATGTTAATATTCAGTATTATTATTGAACCTATGAATATTAAATAGGGTCATGAATATTGAATTTAGAGTTCCATTTTAAATCATAACATAGACATATTTATTATCTAGATTGTAGATTGTGTATTGCACTAAACAAACTTGTAACTTTTAGAACAACTATACTTTTCACAATCTATATAGAAGTGAAACCTTATTTATGTTAAATTGATGATTATTTTTACATTAAATTTCTCAATTATTTTAGTCACAAAGCAATGTTTATAAAGGAGAATTAAAATTTGTAAAGAATAATTCTGCTGACAATCCAATGACGCATTGAATTTTGTTGATTGCAACCTACTTTGATAAAACATTCTCTAAAACGTTAAAAAGAAAAATCCTCTTAACACAGAAGCATTCTTTGATTGAATAAAAAATAAAACAAAAATTGATAACACATTTTGACAAAAACTTACTAAAATGAAACAGAAAAATTGTTTTTACTTGTGATAGGTAATTACGTCTCCACACAAAAATAGAGTTTAATATCAAAACAAACAACGCGTTTCGAACACGTAGTGTTCTTTTTCAGGGTTACATAAAAAAAGAAGACATATCAATCAACTTTAAAAACATCAGATTGAATTATTTGTAATTGAATAGAAAAAATTAATTCATTACTTGTGCAATATGTAATAGTGTAGTATTTATTCATATTGGGGAATTTCCAAATTCCCCAATTTTTTTATATGAAAAAGTAATTTTGTGAAATTAACAATACAATACTATACATGAATGTTGCATTGCATGTAGATTTTAATAAGGGAAGCAGTATGAAAATTGACTTAATTAATCCCGAGCCTTAATATTTGTATATTTGTTTTCTTTTACAGAATAGATTTCATTGAAGGCGTTTAAGTAATTATTCCCTTGTATATTACATGCCATTAAATTACATTATAACCTTGTATATTACCAAGTTAACATTATACGGAAACCAGGTTTTATATTATGATAACAATAGAATATGTTATAGTAATATCATTATTTAGAAACCAGGTTTATAGTATGATAGCATTATAATACGTTACAGTAACTTGATTATATAGAAACCAGGTGTTATAGTATTATAGTATGATAACATTAGAATGTGTTAATGATAGTTGTAAACAAAGTAGTACTTTAAAAAAAAGGATAAGATACAATATAAGATCAATATAATAACACTAAATAGAAGCTTAATGACTGAACAGCAAACAAGTGATATACTTGAAATAGATATTACTTTGAATAGTAATAAAGACTTTTTAATTTATTTGCCATGGTGGATCAAGAACATATTTTTCTCAATTTATTATTTAATAAATAGTATATTGTTTTAATGTATTTTTCTCGATTTATTATTTAAGAAATAGTATTCTGTTTTAATGTATTTGAATTTTTTAATGTTCATCAGATAATTATTATGGTTGAATAAACACTACCCAGTTAACTTTTGTTTTGTTTAACTAAATGTATATATATATATATATATATATATATATATATTATATATATATATATATATATCTGTTGGTTTAACAAAAGTGTGTGTTATTTCTCTTTGTGAGATGTAGATTGTTTTGATAAATGTATTATAGTCTTACTCTAATTTTAGCCCTGAAGATGATGTACAAATACATCGAAACGTCGGCCTAGAAAGGAGTTTATTTTCTTTTATTTGACCTAGCCCTCAATAACGAAACAGTTAATATATATATATATATATATATATATATATATATAACTTTAAAATACACAAAGCACGACACAGAAAAGAGACTAAAAAGAACACTTACAGAATTCAATATTTTGAACTGTTGTTCGTCATCAGGAGAGTAGACTAGAAGAGAGGACAAAGTGAGAGAGATCTCCCCACGTCGAAGAACGGAGCGCGAAACTGTATATATATATACTATAAAACTATATTATATATATATATATATTATAATATATATAATATAATATATATATATATATATATATATATATATATATATATATATATATATATATATAGTTTTGTCTACGTCCAGACTACAATAAGAAATGAGAAAAAAGGCTAAGATCTTTCAAAGTAACAAGTGGTCTTCGTCAGAGTCAAATACGAAAGATTGTGAAATCTTGTTATATTTTTATCTATATATTATAATAAATAAATGATAATAAGAATATAGAAATCATTTATATTTTTTTATTTTATAGAATTGTATATGATAAAATTGGCGTTAAATTTGTCCGTGACGACTTTTTGGTATGTTGACGTTTCAAGAGTGATAGGGTGGTGGTGCAATTGGATCACTAAAGTCATATACCATACTAGCTGCTGAAATGTAAGTTGGTCGATGAAACGCTGGACTCTTCCAGATAACACTCAATGCCAACAATCAACTGCTAGATTGACTTCTTCCTTCTCCATTCGAGCAAATGTTTCTTTAACCGTATTCTATCAATTTACTTAAGTGGATTAATAATTTCATTTATCAAGCAATTGTTTAAATTAGTTCAAGCTGAATGATTTCTAAAAGACCACGTACAATATTAATAACATTTTTTGGGGAAAACCCTAATATAAATCTCTACATAGAAATTCTTAATTCAAAAAAACGCCTTTCGATCATTTGGTATTCAACATCAGGTTGAATAAAAAAAAATACAGTATTCTCTGATGTATTTGTATTTCAAATGTATCCTAAGAAAAAAGACTACTTGTTTGAAATAAGTTATCTTTAGTAAATAATTTTATGAGGAGACTATCAGTATTTTTCCTAAAATGACTAAATACCACATAACGACTGATTGTAAAACCCCTAAATAAATGCAGTTAAGTATTATTTTCCTTCTTATTATCATTATGTTTAAAATTCTTTTATAAATAATACAAATATATCAATGAATATGTATTTATTATCAATGAATAAGTATTTATTACCAATGAATATGAGTATCAATGAATATGTATTTATTACCAATGAATATGAGTAACAATGAATATGTATTTATTACCAATGAATATAAGTATCAATGAATATGTATTTATTACTAATGAAAATGAGTATCAATATATATGTTTTTATTACCAAATACTAAGAACTTAATCGGAAAGAATCAATAGTGATTCGGTTTTAGTAGAGTTAGACTGTTCTTGCTTGGGGTGGTCACACACTTCTACTCTGATAAACTTCATTTTACCAGCCTACATAGAGGCTGAACAGTCCCTCTTTTAATTAAATAGAACCCCTAGTGGAGGGAAAGTACCTGACTTTCAACCATCTAAGTAGAATCATCAATAGTACATCCTATATCAAGCCACAGTTCAACTCCAACCAGAACCCAATCAATTACTCTATGACAACTCTACAACAAAAGTTTTTGTAAAAGAAAGCTGAACAATATTATGACGAATATTTAATTTGAAAGTTTATTCTCTCTAAATTTTTATATGTCAACGTTTATGTAATATAAAAAATGATTTTTTTGTTGTTAACAAATGTTATTAGTAAGTGTTATAAATTGGTCACAGCTCCCTTTGTCTCCTATAAGTATTCTTATAATTCCTTTGTCTCTGTATCGCTATAAGTTTTCTCGTGTAGATTGTGGTACCGGAAAATGACAGAATATTCTTGATGGGACTTTACTACTGTCCATATTTTTCAAACTAGCATTCGATAAACCTCACAAAGGGTTTTTCCAGTCCTATTAACAAGGATGTCCCTTTACTACAGTTATAAGTTACCAAACCAAGCTAAATATTTTTGTGTCATTTTTGAACCCATATTTAAACTGTAATTTAGCTATTGTAGAGAAGTCAATAATATTCCCCGTGTGTGAACTGTAGTCCATGAGATTTTACATGAATAAAAGAAATCATCTTTACTATAAGATGAACACGTTCAAATATGACGCTTAGATGTTCACTCCGGTTCAGAGTGAACAAAATTAACAAGATCTATATATATATATATATATATATAACAGCTCACAATCAAAGAAGAGGAACTCACAGAGTAAACAAACAAACTTAGAAACTTAAATTTTAGGGAAATCCGTCTTCAGAAAAAAAGAAAAAGAGAGACCAAGAGCACATAGTAGGCAAACTCAAATTTTTGGGCAATTGGTTTTCGGGAGATTGCCCGAAAATTTGAATTTGTAAGTGGGTTTCTTTACTCTTCCTCAATTTTGAACTTTTATTGTATCCAGTTTAGTCTTTCCGATTTTTAAGTGAATTAAATGTTTTCATTCATTTAATTTTTTATGGCTTTTATTTCTTTATCTTCCTTGTCTCTCTTTCCTCTAAAAGTTGGCTACACTGTTTGAGTGCTTCAGTTTGAACGCCAAGCCAGTCATTATCAGCCTTTGGAGTGATTCACATCTATTCCTGACGACGAAGACATCGAAATATAGTAGTGAGTTCAGTGATTTCTTTTCTGTGCGTTCTTTTGAAAATTCTAGTTTATTGATAGATATATATATTTTTTTTTTTTTTTATTGTTAGAGAACAGCATGCTCCACCCGAAGGCACCACACGCATCAAAATTAGATATATATATATAAATCATGAATTAATGTGTCAACCTTATACAGGTTCTTTTCATTCATAGAATGTGCGGGTATTAAACTTTATTTGATATGTCAAACCTATCTGACCATCGAATTTTCCTTATCTAACCATTAGCCAAAGCGTCACTATTATCACACTCCATATAACGTTAAATCTCCTCTGACCTCCTTACACGACATCTAACTTGAAGTAGCTGTGACAATTTTATAACTCCTGACTTCTAAAAACGGATACAGAATCTGTCACAAACTAATAAGATATCACAAAAAACATTGACATTCCACTTATAGTAGACCTACAATTCAGAAATACTGGGTCTCTAATTGGAAACTACTAGTTACGATATTCATAAAAATGTGCAAAAATATTCTTTGGTCATTGGTTGTAATATTTAGTAACTCAATAATTCACCAGTAGTGGGTCTCTGGTCAGAAACGACTAATTACGACATTAATTACAAATAATGGAAATATTTGTTGGTTCTCGGTTATAGTGTCGGACCATAAGTATTCATCTGTGCATGCTTATACTATCACAATTAAATGGAAACTCCGTCAAATCATTAATAATACACTTATACCTTACCTAAATGCTCATTATTATTTCTCATTTTTGTTTCAGGTAAGTGTCATCTAAATTGATCTCTCCTAACACAGGTATTTTTCATGAATTTCCATTAGCATGCATTATTAAATTATTTATTTATTTTGAAAGAGTGATTGTTTATCAACCCAAGATTGGTTATCCAATTTTACTAAATACGGAAGTATGCTTTTGGTTATTATTAGTTAATTTTCACATCATTAATGAACAAAATATAAGGTCATTTATAAATTAACAAAAGTTTTTTATAAAATCACTAGATTAATATACTTTAGTAGGACTGAAATATTTGTGTTTAATATTTGACCATAAAATTGATTACCTTAAGGAAAGTACAAATCACTAAATTTTTTTAAAGTTTATAAGTATAAATGTTTATTTGTTGATATTTTAATTCGTCAAAATAATTGTCTTCCAAAATTGGTATTCCATTGTGTCATCACATAATTTATAATTAGGGCATAGTGATATACATGCTGATAAAGAAAACTCGCTATTCTTATTCGGGGAAAATGGATTTGCAAATTACGTCCAGCGATGAGAAAGAACAGATAAAGTTCATTTGATAAGACCAAAACACAAGACAGTTTTGTCATGTATTGCTTTCATCTGTCCATTCATTAAGTTTTGTGATACGTCGTGACATACTGTTTGTAACTACTGCCACTGTGTAAACATTTATATATATATATAAAGATTTCACATAAACAAGTGAAACAACAATCAATGATAAAACCACAATAAGAAATGGGAAAACAAGACTAAGATCTTTCAACCGTAACAAGCGGTCTTCGTCAGAGTCAAAAACCCAACTTTATATATATATATATAATAAAAATGAACTTTAACACATAGAAAGAAACGTAACAGTTTATTTTAAGTGTTATCAGTACTTCTGGATTGCATTTTGTTTTATTATATTATATATATATAATTAGGAAAGATTCATATAACTGTTAATTTTAAATGAATTTAAAATTTATTGAAACATATGTACCAAAGTAACCTATGCTGTAATTTTCTTACTATTTATTTCGATTCCTCGTCTTCAGAAAATAAAATCACATCCAAGTGATAAGACATCCTGATACGAGTCAATTATTCAGCCTAATTGGAGATTCATTCTTTAATATTCATAAATACGTAGGAATCGAAATATAGTTTGATTCGTATTTCACTTCTATGTGTTTTAAATTAGTTTAATATATAATAATAAATAATTATTATATAAATATAAACAACCACCATCACAATTTTTTTTTTATTTATTTACAATAATTTATAATTTTGAAACCATAGTGTAACCAAACTTAACTTTAGTGTAATTTTTCCTTTCTAATTGCTTACATACCTGTTTGGTAAATAACAATATCAGAACATTCTGAAGATGGTTGAAACAACCGAAAATGTCAATAATTTACGGTAATTTAATTCATCTGTTACATTTAGAATAATTGAAACATATAATAAATAGTGATGTCTAACAGTAGCTTTGCTCACATTATACATGAACTTAACCTTGAAGAAAGCAAAATTAGCTAGGAGATTTGAAAAGCTCAATAAGAAAAAGGTATGTGTAATCAAGTCAATTGATTTTAATGCAACTTGTATAAAAGAAGGTCTGCTTCCTACTTTTACATTTATATTAGTGAAGGTTGGTAGTAATCCTTCTTGCAAACATGTGTCTAAAAATTTTATTCAAATTTCATGCTTGGTTACCTTTTTTGGAGATTCTCTAATGTCCTACAGACTCTTCTCAGTTCCTTGTGGAATAAAAAAATCAACTGGCCCAAACTTTTCATTTCATAAGTACACATTCTAACACTATTTATATCTAACACTATTTCAAAACTAACTAAATATTATTTGTCGTTGTTTTATTGAAAATAATATTTAGTTAGTTATTAAATAGTGTTAGAATGTGTAGTTATGAAAAGAAAGTTTGGGCCAGTTGATTTTTTTATTCCACAAGGAACTGAGAAGAGCCTGTAGGACATTAGAGAAACTCTCAAAAAAGGTAACCAAATTTGAAATTGGAATAAAATAATATATATATATATATATAAAATATAAAAATAAAAAGAAAAAAAAAACACACATATAAACTTAATTTTTTTGGAAATCTAGCTCTTCAGGAGAAAATAAAAAGGGAGACCAAGCAAGTTGTAGATGCAACAGTAAGTAAGGTTACTTGCCATTACATCCACAATGTGCTCGGTATCCCTTTCTCTTTCTCCCTAAGACGGATTGCCCAAAAATTTGAGTTTTTAATGTGTTTCATTACTCTGTGTGTTACTTTTCTTCATTTTTGAACTCTATTGGTGTCTAGTTTGAATCGTGTTTGCGTTTTTATAATATATATATATATATATTAAAACAAAAACCAACCACAAAAGAAAGGGAAACAAACTAAATTTTCAAGACCGGTCTTTCAGGAGAAAAAAACGAAGGGTTCCAAGGGCAAGGCCGAAACACTTTATTATATATATATATATAATATAATATATATAAAAAAATAAATAAAAAAAAGACTTAAATTTTTGTAAAGGCTTGGGTACCAACTTAATTTTTTTATAATTTTGACATTGAGGTTTAAAGGTTTTGGAAAACTTAAATAAAAATTAAAAAGAAAATTTAAAAACAAAAAATAATTAATTTTGTAAAAATAAAATTGGGTTTAACAATTTTAAATTGAATAATAAACTGGAAAACTTATAAAATTAAAAAAAAATTAAAAAAAAATAATTGAAAAAAATTTTAAAGAAATGAAAAAAATTAAGTTTTAAAAAAAAATTGGTTTAATAAAATTAAGGAAAAAGATACTTACTATTAGAAAACTAGAACTTTTCTCACTTTTTTTTCTATTTAATATTATCAATCTATTAAAACAAACGTTTGAGAATTTCGATTTTAATACTTTATAATTAGATGAAACATTCTTTAATGGGCGATTTATTTAACGAGCATAAATAAAATTATCCTATTATATGTTAATGTAATTAATTGGTATGTTGATTTTAAAACTATATAGAGTAGATAATGTGAATGGGAAAAAAACTGTATTATAGATATTACTAAATGAAAGTGGAGGGTGTAGGATTAGAGGTAGAAATGAGGTGGGAGTAGCACATTTGGCGTCCAATTCAAGCAGCGCATTCGACCTGCACTCAAACCATGTCCAGCCTAATCCCATTTCAACGATCCATTCATCATCTCTTTATCACTTTGTTTTCCTCTGGTTGACAAATAACTACAGAAACAGATTGTAAAGCATTCATATAAAATACAATTCATTTAGTTTAATTAGTGTAAAACAGAAAAGTAGGTAACCAGATGATGAAGTCTCATAATTTTAACATTAAGTCAATTATTATAAAACCATCAAAACTCTGATAAATAATTAATAACATTACGTTAATAAAATTTATTAAAATAAATAATTATTATTGATACCTTGTTTAGAGTTACTACAAAATAATATATAATATTCTATAACTGGAATAATAACAAATGGAAAATGCTTGAACATTCTGAAAAAGCTTCGAGGCAAAAGCCTCAAAGAACAAACAAGTGACACAAACAAGAACTGCACCTTTAATGATGAGATTAACTTCATATATAACAAGTCTTTTATCAATATATCATATACATAATATGAAGTAAATTAAAATGTCCACCCAAAAAAAAAAATGAACATACAATAACGTATATGATAAGCACAGGTTTATGCATACAAAACCCAGTTCAAGTTTGGTACCACCGTTGTTTTCATAAGAAGTGTTCTTATTTAACAGCACAAGTCTAAATGCAAAGAACTCCTTCTCCTAAAAACGATGGGTGTCGAAATATTAAACTTAATTTTGTCTGTTTCTATCTGTCCCGTTTCATTATACTTTCGTATGTATATTTTCACACCACAGTACCTAACAGATTTCTCAAATCGGTTGAGATTCGACTCTGACGAAAACCACTTGTTACGGTTCAAAGACCCTAGCCATTTTTCATATTTTTACTGTAGTTTGGACGTTTTTTTGTTTCACGTGTTTTTGGCGAAATCTTGTTATATATTTTCATATATATATATATTTTATTAAAAATTATGCTAATTTTAACTTTTGTTCTTTTCCGAGTTAATTTTTCAAGTTTTCTCACTTGAAAAATTAACTCGGAAAAAAAAATTAACTCGGAAAAGAACAAAAGTTAAAATTGGCATAATTTTTAATAAAACATGTTTGATTGAAGGTCTGCTCCCAAAATAACAAAATATATATATATATATATATATTATATATATATATAAATTCTAGAATTTAAAAAGAACACATAGAAAGGAAACCACTGAACTCACTACTATATTTCGATGTCCTTGTCTTCAGGAAAAGAAGTGAATCGCTCCAAAGGCTGATAACGACAATATATATATATATATATATATATATATATACAATTAAAAGAAACGGTCCAGCGGACTTTTTTAAATAAAATAAATTGAAAACAAAGGAAACACACAGACATAACTCACATCGATATTTCGACCTCCTGATGACGACAATGGTCGAAATATCGATGTGAGTTATATCTGTGTCTTTTTGTGTGTTTCCTTCGTTTTGAATTTATTTTATATATATATATATATATATATTATATATACACTTCGCCTTGGAGCGATTCACTTCTTTTCCTGAAGACGAGGACATCGAAATATAGTAGTGAGTGCAATGGTTTCCTTTCTATGTGTCCTTTTTTTAAATTTATATATATATATATATATCTTTTTTTGGTATATCCGTTTTCAGGAGTGAATAGTATGGGAAACGAAGCACGTCAGAGGTATTACACCAATACATATTACTGTTCATATCTATTTTGCTTTAATTAGATTTATTTGATTTCTTATAGCTGTTATATCTATTCTATAATGTCTTTATTTAAACCTAAAGAAAATGAGTGGGGTAAAAAGTTTGTTTTTAAAATAGTTAATATTATTTCTTTTTTAATGTGATTTTATGTTCTTGGGTTAATTACTCTTAATAAGAGTAATTAACCAAATAATACCATTACCATTTGGCTGTAACTTTGGGTTGAAATAATATAAGATTTTCCGCCTGTATATACCTTTGGATCAATGAGAAGTCATTCTTACGAGATCAAACTCATATTGATTCCATTATGTGCCTTTTTAGTTTGATGAGGGCTTATTGAATTTTTGCAATTCTTCAGCTTCAGCAAAGCTATTATGGAAGGCTGGATTGCTCGTCAGCAGAACATTAAGGCTCTTCTGATGACTCATATTTCCTTTTGCAATTCATTCTAAAAGTTTCCCTAGTGCTTTCTAATAGTTTTCCAACCAGAAGAAAAATGTTAGTCTTGTTTCCCATTTCATACTGTGGTTTGATCATTTATTGTTATTTTTCGTGTTTATGTGAAATTTATATATATATATATATATATATATATATATATATATATATGCTTTTAAAAACTGGATGTCTGTTTCCACTTGATTTAATTTTGTCTTATATTTTTCCAAAATACGAAATTTTTTCTTCAACTCAGAACTCAACTTAAAAATTAATTCACCATAATTTCTTGTTTTATTAGCATGTATAGTTTGTTGTATTAGTTTTAAAAGCATGTATTGAAGAAGGACTGCTCCCAACTTTTACAAATATATATATATATATATATATATATCGCTCCGTTCTTCGACGTGGAGAGATTTCTCTCACTTCGTCCTCTCTTCTAGTCAACTCCTGATGACGAACAACAGTTCGAAATATTGAATTCTGTAAGTGTTCTTTCTTTGTCATGCTTTGTGTAATTTAAAGTTATATATATGTATATATATGAATAATAATCAAAATAACACTTGATGTAATAGATGGACTAATTTACTACAATGAAACAATTTTGGAAACAATGCTCTAAGCCCTTTGGTCAACACCTTATGTTGACGAAAGGCCTTAGAGCATTGTTTCCAAAATTGTTTCATTGTGGTAAATCAGTCCAATATATAATATATATATATATATATATATTATATAATATAATAATATATATATATGAAACTTTAAATTACACAAAGCGCCACACAGAAAAGAGAATAAAAAGAACACTTACAGAATGCAATATTTTGAACTGTTGTCCGTCATCAGGAGTAGACTAGAAGAGAGGACGAACAACAGTTCGAAATATTGAATTCTGTAAGTGTTCTTTTTATTCTCTTTTCTGTGTCGTGCTTTGTGTAATTTAAAGTTTTATACTCCTTGTGGACCGTTTCTTATATTTAGTATATATATATGAATTCTTATGTATAAGATGAGTAACACATAAAGTAAAGAAACCCACATACTGACCTTTATTTTTGCTTTATCCGTTTTCAGGAGTGAATAGTTGAGTTTAATCATCTAAATTAATTAAAAAATTTAAAACCTTAAATTATTTTAATCATCTAAAGTGAAGAATTATATTTTTTCTTGCTAATATTAGGGCTGAGATACCAATATGCAAAGGTATCAATCTGAGGGGCAATAGTGCGCTTAGGGGTCCTGAAAACAACACTACCTCTTCACAAACTATTCGTAAAGGCTTTACTGACTGAACACAATAACACACTACTTCAATTAGGTCTTCTTTAATTTCACAGGATATAACACACAAAGATAAGTTTCGTATAATAAAGAACTTTTCTCATTGCTATATAATTTATAATATATAATTATATTTATATATAATATATACTGATATTCAATATATAATAATGAGCCAATCTTCTGCACTTGTGGGTTTCCTGTGAGGTTACCATTGCAATGTATCCTAATTGTGAATTCTGTATGTCTATCTCTTGAGACAGAATAAACACAACACTGCTGTCATTACCTTTGTAATAACATCTTTAATCCAACTGATAAAGCAACTAAGTTTCTGAACTAAAGGGAAATTAAAAATAAATATTTTCCTTCCTATAAATTACAACTAACTTTGAAATAAAAAAAAAATAACCTCATTTACCTCCTCACATTTACTAGCTAATAAAATTATAATTTTATATTTTTGCATAAACGACCCTTAAACAGTGCTTCTCTAATAACTTTTGCCAAGTTTAACTTTCATAAATTATTTCAAAGGGAAAGTCAATTTCTTTTAAAAGATGCCAACTTTGCTTACCTAGAATAAAACTAAAATGATTAAAAATAACGATGATGGCTTTTCATTAATCTTTAGTAAAAGATGTTTTAGATTGAAAACTTTCTTTTACCTGAAATAGGTGCTTTAATGAGAAATGCAGTTACTACTAATTTTCTTAACTCAATTCCATCTCTTAACATGAATATCGAAAACCTATTACTAAATATTTTGTGCTTTTTGTATAAAATAATATGATACATAAAATAAGTCCACAATAAGAAATAAGTATGTATAATGCAGATTTAAAACTAATATAACCACTCTTGATAGATAATCGTGGTTTACATAATATATTAAAATATCTATTACAATAAAGAATAAGTTATTTTATTAATAATAAAATAGATTAACTCCAATGCATAATTATAAGTTCCTGGAATAAAAATCGAAGTCATTGAATATTTGTTACCTGTATTTGTAGTTGACACAAATATATTATTATATATTTAATATATAATAATATGCTGTGGTATACTTAAAAATAAACATTCTTAGCAAATAATGAAATTACTTCAAATAAATGAATTTGAAAAAAAATATCTTCGTTTTTTCGAACAATATGAAACAATTTAAGAACGAATTCGCGTGAAATCATTCGTTATGTTAACTTTTATTTAAGTTATTTACTATCTTTCTAATATCTGTGACAACTTACAGTAATTAGCTGGTTTTCGAAGATATGTTCTTTTATTGATATTAAATGTTGATATGTAACACTTATGTAGGAGAAAATTTGTAATTACTACTTTCCTAGTAATTTTTGCGGAATATTTTTATCATATATTATTCGTGTGCACAGTAAACTACAGAGTTCATTCATTTTGTGTGTTCTGTTCATTTCATTTTGACTCTCTTAAAGGCTTTGTGTTTTCGTCCATTTTTTAATGCCATTTCTGAAAAATCTTTACTGCGGATTAGAAAGAGATTTTTATTTCGCTTATTTTTTTGTAAAATCTCATCAAAACATCTGTTAAAAAATAACAGAATGAAAAAAAATGTTAAATGAAGCAATGAGAAATTTAAAAATAAAAATAAAGAATTGAATAATTAAAAAAATAAAATAAAAAAAAATTAACCGGTACAAGTTGAATATAAACATAATATACTATAATAATATATATATATAATATATATATATAATATATATATATATATATAATTTTGGGTCTCCAACCGTCTCTGATCCAGTGCGCTTGGTTTCCCTCTCTTATTCTCTCCTGAAGACGGTTCAAACCGAAAATTAGAGACTGTAAGTTTGTTCTTCTGATTTCTCTATGTTTCTTTGTTTATATTGAACTATATATATATATATATATATATATATATATTATATATTATGAATATATTAAATCTTCGTATATTTTGGTAGGAGTACTCCTTCTAAGCATGTATTATTGAAAAACTAATAATAATCTACAAAAACGTGGCTGTTGTTAAGTTTCTCTATCTCCATGAGTGACGTTTTTGTTACTGCATCTAAAGTAGATAACATATCTCTCAGTGTCAACAAGTTTCAACTCATTTCTAGAATCATCTTCGGGATGAGAATGATACTGCCTAATGTATTCTCTAAAGGTTTAGAAAATCGCTCTGTCCCGAAAATGGTTCTAAGAAGTAGTTGGAAAATGTTGACAGTAAGATTTATGTTAATTTAGTTTAGATACTCGTACAATAACAAAAGGGATTAGATGGAAGGCAATACTTAAGAAGAAACAGGTTTCTGAAATATGGAGGTATATATAATATATATATATATATTGTATAGTTCAACATTGAAGCCGAGGGGCCACTCACCCCACAGGATTAAGCCCACCATTTCTTAAACTTTATGTAAAACAACCCCTTCTACCTTCTCCATGTATATATAAACCAGATATTTCACCTTAGATGTTATTTACGTCCTGATGATGAATGTTGATCATTCGAAACATGTCGACCATAGGAGATGTACTTTATTGTGTAGACGAAATAACGAGAGTGTTATTTAGAAAAATTGAGAAACTTGTTAAGAAACAGGTATCAGCTAAATTTGGTATCATTTTCAATAATATGTGTGTCAAAGAAGGACTACTACCAAAATTTACGAATATATATATAAATCAAAATATTAAAACGGTCCAAACCGGACAGATATATAAATTGTTTTTATGAGTTATCCGGGGAAAGGAATATGATTCGTTACGATGGTGACGAATTTGTAGGTCCATGATTGCTGTTCTTAGAAAGCTCCAGTTACCCGCTGCCCAGCGAAGCCTCCGTTATTCCGCCAATAGGTATAGAGGTTGCACAGTTCCTCTGTGATGTAAGAATGTTGGCAGAAAACATGAGCCTCACTTTGCAGTGAACTCCTGTTCCCTTTTACATGCTTTCTGCCAATATTCTTATATGAAATTAACTCATTCTCTTACTGACGGTGATAAAGATCAACCACAGTCGAGTTAAAAAAATTATTGAATTAATCCTCTTGATGATAATATATTGATGATGACTATAGTTATGAATTTAGTTATGATATAAAGTTACATTATGAACATCCTTATGATATAAGGTTATAGTTATGAAAATATTTATGATACAAAGTTATAGTTATGAAAATAATTATATATAGTGTTATAGTTATGAACATAGATATAAATTATTGTAATATTACAATAATTTAAAGTGTGTGCACATTTTTTGGGACACCTTATATAATAAATCATCATTAAAAAATATAGTAAAAGAAATGGAAAAAGTTCCTAAGCACTTTCAAATATTATCTGATTTGAAAATAAATATATAAAGTTATCAAAACGATTCAACAAGCCTAATAAAATATAATTAAAGAAAATAAGGAGAACATCTCACTAAGATAGTCCAACATCTCTTAATCGTATCGTATACATACTTCATTTTGAGGTTTTTGTTACTGATCCTTGCTAGTATTTTAGAGGAGAAAGTACTATTAATATGTTCTATGCAAGACCATGGGTTTTCAGTTGAATTCATGGACTACAATAAACAGGTCATCTGTCAGAGGTGGTCGGTCTGAAGCTACAAATGTCAGAGAGCGCCGTTAGGGCTGCAAGGCGAGGTGCGAGATACAATCGCGTAGTCAGCCACAATGGGCCCTATTCTGAAGCCACTGCTTTCCCGCCGCACATGTCATTACCATAAAATCGCTCCACATTCGCCAACAAGTCACATCGCGTCTCTTTCTATAACATTGTTCTCCTAGCATTCCACCAATTAGATCATTTTCTTTCCCATCATTATTATCTTTAAATTATGCTACTATTGATTATAGATCTATTTATAGACTCAATCGTGATACAAATGAATCCATTGTATTATACAGTTTAAAAGATTCATTATTATTCATATCTGAGGGTATGGCGAAGAATCTAAATCAATCGTATTTTGAATTCTATTTAACAATAAAAAGGTTTTAATCGAAAACAACGTTTAATTTATGTTTCTCTTGAAACGTGTCATAGTTCCAACTTGAATAGTCCCATATTTAAATGTCAAATTTATCCTCTCTGTAAATTTTTCTGTTAAATCACTGAGTCTAGTGCCATACTTATGGTTTGTCACTTGAATATCACTAAGTAATATTAGTTATTATATTTTATTCTGTTAAGTCACAACATGGGTAAATTATATACGCTATTTGAATTCCACAAAGAAAACATATAATTTACCCCAAACATTGACAACCTTTGCTTCTAGCATATCAAACTTCCATCATACAGAAGAAACGACTTTTATTTTGTTTATCGCAAAGAAGAAACTAATCTACAATCATAAACAACAAAAGTTGATCATAATGAAACTCTTTGAAACCTTAATAAAGTCAAAAAAATTCCTGTTGGTGGTCGAACGGAAAAAGATTAAAAATACTAATATTACAAAATATTAGTGTAATTGCTCTAATATTGTAATAATTAACATTTATTACAATTAGTGTAATATTTTTCATAAAATTTAAAAGATTTTCCATTTATTTTGTTTATTGAAAATACTCGTTAAGACATCGATATTTATTTTTTTTACTAAGGTTCTATGAAAAACAATAATAAAAAAAATAGTTTTTTTTTTAATTTCTTATTTACGCCGATTTTATAATAATGAAACTGCTTTACAAAATATCTCCTAAATTAAATATGACTCAAGGAATATAATTTTAAACATACATTAAAAATATAAAATTTAAGAAAGTGGTGTTAATGGATAAAGTCATTAATAACTAATATACACGCTTATTTATTAATATAATAATTTTTGAATATTTTAATGATTACTTATCAACGTATATATCACTGTTTTACCTCACAGATTGACATTTTTTGGAACTCCCTGGTCAAGAGTTTCCTCTTGACAATGGACGAGTTCAGAGACCATAAGAGGTGGAAATAAAATGTACCTGGAAGTCAGTACATGTTATAATAATATTGTTAATAGCCTCCATGGTAAATACAATAATGTTTTTTTAATTAATAATTATTATAATTTAATAATTGTCTTGATAACTAATATTTATTTTATAAAATCGTTTACATTATTTACTTATCACCGTTTTAAAGAATTCTTAATTCCCATTCCATAAAAATAAATTTATATATACATATATATGCAGCTGTTACTAACTAATCTACAGAAAAAATAATATATATATATATATATAAAATTATGAAGGGAGCCAGGGTAGCCCAGTGGCTTACATGCTTCCCTCTGGACTGGTAGATACGAGTTCAATACCCACTTGAGCCCTCTATTTATTCACAGGAGATGAAAAAAGAATTTGAGAACGTCATGCTTTAAAGAGGAGGTGTTAAGTCGTCGGTTACGAGCCTGTACGAGTTAAAAGTCCCTGCTCTGAATCTACTTGAGTTATGAAAAATGTAGTGCAACCATTGTAAAATATTCGTTATATGGTACCATAACGAGTCAATATTTGACTCATGTGTGGTCCCACAAGGTATGCTCACTTCAATCTATCCTAACTTTTTATTAACATTAAATGGTTCACTTTATAATTAAATGACTCATGTGTGTATCTATATAGTATGCTCACTATCATATATATCACTAACTTTATTATTAAACATTAAAAAACCACTGAACTTACTACTATATTTCGATGTCCTCGTCTTCAGGAAAAGAAGTGAATCCTCAGGAAAAGAAGTGAATTATATATATATAAGCAATAGAATGACTTGTGTTAAAGTGAAAATAAATATCAGGATAGTATTAATATTTTTTATACTAGGGATAACTTTAATGGAAATGTTGGGCTTTTAAATAATTAAAACTCCCTGGTCAAGACTTCTCTCTTGACAATGGATGGATTCAGAAACCATTAGAGGTTTGTAAAAGATGTACAAGTAATGTACAACAGATGTTCAATAATAGTATTGTTAGCAACCTCTATGTTAATTAAAATGTGGTTTTATTCAATTAATAATTATTAATAGTTATGAATTATTAATTACTTTATCTACCCAATCAACCTGGTGGGTAATGGGTTGGTGCGGGTTCAGCACAGTGTCTGATGTTATATTTAAATCCGACAGCAGGAGCAGAGATTTTGCCCAGATCAGGCTGAGAGTCTGTGTCCACAAGTAGAAGAATAGCACTGCACCCCTCTTACATTGAACAAAGCAAGCATTAATTATTACATGTCCTCATAAACTTGGCTTCCTAACTTTTAAAACACTGTATTCATGCCCGTGTTTTTTTTTCTTTTTCTCACAAATCCGTCTCAATGTAGTACGAATACCAATAATGTAAATTCTCTCTTAACATTCTTTTCTTTCTTCTTCTATAAAGCTTGGCTTTGTCAGCAGGTCCTTTTTATTTTTTTCCTCCTTTTTTTTTTCACCTACAAACTACTTCCTTATTCCAATTGAAACATCACATATTACCATCCTCTACCTTGCTTAGTCCATTCCAACATATAGTTCTCTGAAAAATATTCAATCAAGTTAACGAAGAATTTCGTTTCAAGTAAAACCAAAATTTATCACTTTTTAACTAATTAACAAAAGTTTTAATTATTATATAGCTTAACATTTCTTATTTTTCTTTAATTCTTTTAAAGAATTTATTTCTTTTTTACCTTTCCCAATAATAAATATAACATTATTTATTTTTGGAACTAAAAACTAAATCCAATTTTTTCAAACAAATCTATACGCAAATTTGATTCCCTAGTTTATAGTTATTATTAGCATGAGAAAAATTTAGGCAGATGACATCTCCTATCTGATTACGATGATTTATCAAAACATTTGAGTTCCTTTTGTGTTGTTTTAAAGTGTTTTGTATCTGTTTGTTATATATATATATATATATGTATATAAACTAAATTAAAAAAGAACACATAGAAGGAAACCACTGAACTCACTACTAAATTTCGATGTCTCGTCTTCAGAAAAGAAGTGAATCACTCCAGGCTGATAACGACTGACTTGGCGTCGAACTGAAGCACTCAAACAGTGTAGCCGACGTTTCGAGAGGTAGACAGGAGATAAAGAAATAAAAGCCATAAAAATTAAAAAAAGAAAAAAATTAACTAAAATAAAATTAAAAGCTGATAACAACTTAGAAACATACAAAATCAAGATTAGGTTAAGCCCAGGAGCCGATCTACCGCCCAGAAGACTAATAAGTGCTTCTTCTGAAGCTCTCAGAGTAACTTTCGAATTAGTCTGATCAATCTGCCTCAGGACCTGTACACGAATATATATATATATATATATAGGTATATGATATATATATAAAATAAAAATCGAAACGATAAATAAAAAAGAGAATCGAATGCGGCCAGTTTGTTTTCACTTCCAACAACGCTTATTGCCGCATCGTCTATTGACCTTTATTCAATCTTTTTCAAAGGCTTGATATTAGTCGTGAATGCCACAGTCTGGAGTACATTTCAACAATATATATGCTATATATATATATATTAGATATAGAATAAATTATATTTAACAATAAATGTTGATCCGGTTATTCCAGTTGCTTGACGTTTTTTTGTCGACTGGTAGACCAAATTTAAATGTTCAGTTTGGTGAAAGATTTCTTCATTCGAGTTGTGAAAAAATCTGAGGACGATGTCTATTGAAGGGAACTTTGAGCCTTCGTCCAGAGCCTGTAACGATGTCAGACTCGTTATAGACCCATAATCATGATAAAGAATATCATGACTAAAATGAACTAAGTCTGTATGTGTTGGTATTAAGTAACAACCTAACACAATTATCATAACTATGCTTTGTAACTATCAATCATAACAGTGTATGCGAAAAAAACAGAGCACACAAAACAGTAGTCAATTTAATTATTATCTAATTATGAAAGGATGCACCTGACCGGTCGTCATAGACACATAAACAATTCCACGTTATAGTAGGTGTAAAATTATTTGTTATTCATACATTATATAATTTATTGTTCATTACAGCTATTTTATGTGAGCAATAATTTTTCTATTTAATTATTATATACCTCTATAAGAAAACTATTCGTATGGTTATATGAATATCTAGAAATGTATCTTCTAGGAGCCAAATGTGGTATCCTCATGATCTCTAAATCTGATATATTTGTTGTGATGAGGAATTTTTTTTTGTATTGGTACCTCCTTTTGGGGTAGCAAATTTGAGGGCTATAGCCTGAATGTTGACGCAATCATAAGCTGTTTTAGTCTCCTGACAGTCTTACGAATAGAAGGTGATAATTCCCAAATAAGTTGCCCAAAGGACATTGAGACACTGTTTTTTAGAAACACTTTAATGACTAACAATAGTTTTCATAAAACTAACAGACTAGCATCACAGGTAAAGCTTTTAACACGACTGACTACATTGATAGAACAAACATAACAAACTAACCTAACCAACTTATCTTAACATGGGATGTTAGCCTGTCAATTTTATTAAAACTGTTGCTAATCATTAAAGTGTTTCTAAAAAAAGTTGGCTGCCCTTTAGACAACTTATTAAGAGAAATCGGAATGCGGCCAGTTTTTTTCACTTCCAACCAACGCTTATTGCCGACGTTTTGATTTTATTCAAAATCTTTTTCAAAGGCTTGAAAGTCGTGAATGCCAAATCTGGGGTACATTTCAACAATATATATGCATATATATATATATATACATATATATAAATTATATTTAACAATAAATTGTTGATCCGGTTATTCCAGTTGCTTGCGTTTTTTTTCGAACTGGTAGACCAAATTTTAAATGTTCAGTTTGGTGAAAGATTTCTTCATTCGAGTTGTGAAAAAATCTGAGGACGATGTCTATTGAAGGGAACTTTGAGCCTTCGGTCCAGAGCCTGTACGATGTCAGATACTCGTTATAGACCCCCATAATCATGATAAAGGAATAATCATGACTAAAAGGAATAAGTCTGTATGTGTTGGTATTAAGTAACAACCTAAGCACAATTATCATAACTATGCTTTGTTAACTATCAATCATAACAGTGTATGCGAAAAAAACAATTATGTCCAATTATAAATCCGGGAGGAGCACACAGAACAGTAGTCAATTTAATTATTATCTAATTATGAAAGGATGCACCTGACCGGTCTTCACAGACACATAAACAACTCCACGTTATAGTAGGTGTAAAATTATTTGTTATTCATACAATTATATAATTTATTGTTCATTACAGCTATTTATGTGAGCAATAATTTTTCTATTTAATTATTATATCCTATCTATAAGAAAACTATTCGTATGATATAAATATTGGAATTATCTATATAGTTATCATTCCGAAGGAGAAAAAAATAACATTTTTTGTTCTTTGATTAAAGTTTTTTTTTAATAACTGGTGAAACTGAGTGGATTGCTCTTTTTTTTTAGTCTTTTTAACCATAATCTGGGTGTTAAGTCCCTTTTCACTTCTCAGGGTTATCTCTACATATAAAGCTCTTGCATATCAGATAATATTAAACGTATGCCTCTTTTTCCCCAATTTTAATAACTTACTCAAAATACCCAAACCACTTGAATTGAATACAACTCATCCAGAATTCAGTAATTCACAAGAAAAAAACATAATTAAAAATGTTAACGTCGGCAAACATTTGATATCAATCAGATAAATTTACTTTCAAGGAGAAATCAATTATTACGAATTGATATGTATGTTATATAGATAATAAATAGTACTAGTGGATTTACAAACTACTGGTTCATTTCCTATTTTTTGTTTAATATTATGAAAACCATGGAAAATATTACAGAAAATCATAGACAAGAATCACATGAAAAACTCAAAGTTGCTGTTTGCCAGGACAGCCGCGCGTTCACCTCCTGATTCGTGGAGGTCACAGTATTAGCGTGGTATTTTTGTCTTTTCCGTGTTTGTTTCCCTTAATCGTTTGATGAAAATATATAAGGTAATTGAATTTTCGTATATTTTTCGGTATATATTGAACATTTTGACTGTATACATGAAATATTAAGAAAATTATTTTGTTATAACTGCTACAAAATTCATTTGAAATTTAAATTAGATAAAGTAGTTTATACTGATTTTATTTGTAATAATGAAACAATACGTCGCTATTATTGCTATCCATTCCACCAAATATCATAGGTACGAGTATGTGAATGTTATACCTCCTTGACGTAAAATATCTGATAGAAATTAAAATAAAAGCAGTTATCACAGAAGAAAAGTGTGAAAAAAATAAAATTAAAAATCAAAAAATATTGAATCAAAAAATAAATTGAAAAAGACGAAAAAAAGCCATGAATTGTCAACTAACAATTTTGATTTCAACATTTTTTTATTTGAAAGACGGAAAAATGTTAAGAAGTTAAATTTTATACGACCTATTGTTATTTTTTATTAAACAATTTAAGAACAGTATAATTGATTAACACTTTATGCCTCTCAATATGTCCTCTTAATAGGAGGATTATCTTTCATCTAGGAACTTCACTCAAAACACATGTGTTCTTTGTAAATATGATATAACACTTTTCATTCTTGAAGTACCTTCCAATTGTAAAGTTCTGATTTTGTAAAAATTTTTGAACTACTGATATGGTGTTTCAAAAATAGGGAATAATATAACCCAAAGTAAATGAAATGTAAAGAAGGTTTAATGGGAACTGTAATAATGTCTGATTATTAAAAAAAAATTATAAAAATTATAAGCTAAAGAGAATGATTAATTAGATGAATTAAGACATTTGTAATGTTATATTTTTAATTAAAAATGAAAATTGTATTTTGACATATAGGAGATTTGTTTCAAAAGACGCAAACAATTTGCATGTAAAGCTGAGAAGATTGATAAGTCTGGGATTAACAGGTTGAAAGATAATTAAATCCACTTGTTTAGACGTGGCAGCCAAAACACAAGAGCCTCTTATCTCTCATTTTTATTAATAAACCACTTGAATATGCTAAATGTTGATATATCAAGTGACACATTGCTTAGATTTTTAGGTTTAAAAGAACCTCCTATATTTAATATATTATCTTTTTTTTTTATGATTTATGTGTTTCTATAATTCCATTTGATAAAGTAGATGTCATGAGATCTACTGGCGACATGTGAATGTGCATTGAACACAATTTATATGGTGAAATATATTTCGCCTGTCCCTACCGCATAGACCTGGATCACACGCAAAACCCCTAATGCAATGTAAAGGAAATAAGAAGACACTTTTTAAATTTAGGTAAGAGTGGTCAGTCACGTTTTAAAGAGTATCCTCGCTAAAAGAAAGTTATTCTTATACTCATTCAAAAATAAACAGAATCTACAGAGACAATAAAAATAACATAGATCTCTAAGTTTTGTTCAACAATTTAATATAAAATTAGATATACAAATCTAATATTATGAACATTGGTAGTAATCAATGTCCTCTTTTTAATGTGTAATATTTAATTATTGTAAACTGTTCGATATTTTTTTTTCATTGTCCAGTGTATTGCATATATTCTCGGCAGTGGATACAATTAGAGGAAAGGAAGTAATTTATTTTCATTAATTTGAATTATTGTTAAAAAATTGATTCTGTAATTGAAAATGTGTTTTTTATTAATCAAAATATTTAATTTCCATAATATTTCGGTCTTTCACTTGTGTACTAAGGGGATAATCATTACGATTTGCTCTAGACAACACAAGAAATCTACTCATCACAGGTCAAGATAGTGATTAGTGCTCCAGAAGTGAATTAGTGTAACTAGTACAGAAGATCCTGAGTTCGTGCATTGCTCTGACTGTAGATGTTTTATTCGTGTGAGATATAGAAAAATCTTGAACACATTGTTCTTCCAATAGGTATACAGCTGTCAGGACTCTCTACGTATACAGCTGTTTTAAAAACTTTAACATTACAAGAACTAGTGTAAGAAATCAACACATTTCTGTAGTGTTAGTTACAAAAATTATAGGTTGTAAGTTTGTAAATTTTATTCTACCTGCATATTCTGTTTATTTCTGTATGTGTATAAGAAAGGTGTCTTTTTCCTTTGTATCTTCTTAAAGCTGCAGGCATTGTAAGTTACATTTTTTTTTCACCAGCTGCATCAGACTCGCACTATTATTTTCCTTGCAGCTTAATAAATTCATACTTTGTAACCATCTGTAGTCGGCAAGAGTCAAGCATGTTCCCAGATGGTGTTTCTCAATCCTCTTGTTTGTCACACAGTGGGCAGTGGTAATCGTTATCACTCCTATGCCGCGGATGTGTTTCTGTAGATAGTCGTCAAACTTCTGCCACTGTTTAGTATCTAAGTAGGTTTTCTGGAAGCATATATTTTTTCTCGATAACCTTTCTCCATGTTTTTCCTCCTGCATTAGTCCTGTTCTCTGTTGCACTCTTCACTTGGTAGAATTTTACTGCAAAAATTTTACAGAAATAGAAATGAAATGAATGAACTTGAAATTCTTTCTAAGTGAACATACACAATCTAGTAAACATAGACATCCTTGCTTGTTTTTGAACATAGCATCCACTAGATAGAAATATATTCTTTTATCAATGCACAATTTATTAGTTTAGCGTGGGGCCTTAATAAGCAAGCTGCTGATGTAATCACAGTGTTCCTCCATCTCATTACTTGAGTCACAGTAGAGTTTTGTTTGAGGTGAGTTTTGTTTGATTGGTGCTCATGAACACTGCTCAAGAATATAACATCTATCTTACTTAAACTTAAAAATATATTACACGTGCAATCTAAACAGCAAAACCCAAAGTTTACTATCTTCTAAACAGTTACTCAAACACCCATCGATCACATACGAGTAAGTCTCCACTGAGTGTCTGAATTGAACTCTATCCTTTTCACATAATTATTACTGAATTTCTTTATGTACTATACTCTTTTATTAATTACATTTTATTTGTGAGTTTATTAACTTCATTCTTATTTATTTTAGACTTAATATTTGCTGCTTAATAAATTTATATGAACATTTTCTTGCTTTCACTTAGTTACAAAAGTTAAAGTATGAAACAGCTTAAAAAAATGAATTTCTGTTTTTTTTTCCTGATACTGCTTTAGATGGCCTATAACAAATTTATATTAATTGTACGATTTATGTAAGCTTTTCTTCCTATGTAAGGTTTCATTTCAAGTCATTGGATTATATATATATGTCAAAGTCTGAAGTGACAGGGGATGATTTATGAGTCGCTCTGGCCGTTCTTAAATATTGCAAATAATAGGCAACGTTGCCCTCATCCATCTCGCACAAAGCGATTTCAGAGATATTTACAGTTCATCACCCTCTGTCATTCACAAGCACTGTGTCTAATTATCCTTGCCAGTTTCACGTGTTCTCTTCTAACCGCCAGTATATTTAACTGACTCCACTAAAAAGTCTGATATATCCATTCCCATTAAATCGTAACACATTACTATCCCTTAAGTCATTAATTAAGTCATTTAATCTTAATATTCTGTCCATAATTTAGGGGTAAATATACGTTTAAAAATACCAGTGCTTAATTTAAGACTTCTTTGAACAATCTACTTTTCTTCATTTTTTAAAATGTAATTTAGATTGTATGTATAATGGTATCATGTAAAAATGAGGAAACCATATAGAGAGGGAAATGAATTTTCTTCTGTTGAATTGTTGATCTGCAAACCATTGACCTTTATATGTTTATGGTTTGGAAGTCTTGCCTTCCTTCTGAAAATTCTTAAAACGATTGACGAAAGCATATGTAGAAGATTTTTACAAGATAATGAAAGGAAAGTATTTCACTGACGTATAAAGTCCTTGCATTTGCAATGGGTATCCGACTTTGCAATTCGTTACTGTTCGCATACTGTTCAGGTACGAGGCCTACGATTACCTACTATAAGAGCCTATATTTTGCTAACGACTTAGTGAAAGTTTGGATTGTCTTCCAATGCCTACACATATAGAGTTTCAAATTTTAGTGTTATTTGAGGGGAATGTGTGGCTAATTTATTATTTGGTACACTTTTTAGTAATAGATGAGCAGTATTGTTGAGTTGATTATATATTAAAGTACAATGTTTTAACTAATTCAACTAATGTCTCCAACGAATACGTGACATCGTACAGAGATGAGAACAGCGGCTTAACTTCCTCTTCAAGGGATAACCAGATAATGACGTGACCAGATTTTTTCACCCAACGTATGAAGAAATTGAAGCTAGAATAGGAATCGATCAGGTAATGTACCAGTCCAGAGACGATCAAGCAATTCACTGGGCTACCCTGGTCTTTTAATTCTTAACTAAATGCGATGTATATGTGCTAATATGTGCTGAGTTACATAGGAAGAGTGACCTGTAGCAAAGATAAGACTAAAACTTAGCCAACCCGCAGCATGTCTATCCTGAAAAGTTGTTTCCACTTACTACAAAATACGGCACTTCACTCCAAATGAGTCATATATATATCGAGTCGAACAGAATTAAACTCTCTGTAACAGCTGATAAAAATCAGCCAACACAATTCAATAAATATAAATATGGAACAAAAGATTTCTACTTATAACTAATACTTCAGCGTGTATTAATTGATCAATTTTTTTCAGAATGTTTTTGTTCTTCTAAGAAACATTAATTATTCAAACCAGTATTAAAATCCTATTAAAATCTTCTATGCGGATTGAAAAGAAGGAATAAAATAAAAATTACAACATTATGAAGGGTTTCAAATAATATTCGATGGGAGGCTCCACAATTTTTTAGTGAAAGTGTCTTCAGAGGTTATAATCAGTCCTTACGTATAGTCATAGAACATAGCAAAATTTTCTGGCGTAAAAAATAGGGAATATGTTGTTCAGACTTTGATGATTTATACAGACTCCTTTTTTCGACCAGTTTCATATCAGTTGAAACAGTTGAAAATCCTTTAACAACATAAAATTTTTGTTTTCACAGAAATCTTGATCACTAAAATTTACATACAATTTAGTAATTGGCTTCTGTAGTGCAGAGTAAAATACTGGAAAGTTTCATTACAATTGTAAAAGCATTTCCACTTTTATTTTTTCAGGTTAAGATAATTCCATATTGTGTTCACATGTTGATAGTTACCCCTCAGTGGCTACAAGTAGTTATGAAAAAATACTGTAAATTAATTTTAATCGTCAGTAAAATTTTATAGGTCTGCAGTCATCAATAGACGCTTAAAATATTTTAAGTAGTCATAGAGTTTCAGAAATATGATTTAGGATAAAACACATTACATGTGATGGTCTTATTTACTTTGCTAGATCAATGTGGGCTGTATATGAATTCAATATACCTCTAAAAATTATAACAATCAGACAAATGCATATGAACATGAAAGGCGTGTATCAAGCAACAATGTATCACACAGGTTTAGTGAGTGTTCAGTTTTTTTTAAGACTTCTACATGAAGTCAACATGAAGAGGAAAAGCCAATTACGAGATAAATAATTGAATAAAGTGATACGAAATTAAAAGGCATTAATATTAACATAAATTTTGAGATATGAATATACTATTAATAACTAATAATATTATTAACTAAATCCATCTATGAAATGATTTACTCTAAAATCCGATATATAAATCCATTATCTCATAAATGGCATCATCCTCACAATAAACCCTAGTATTTTATATTAAATTTGTATATTTGTATATTATTATATATAAATTAAAATTATAATTAATTTAATAAAAAGATATTAAATAATTGAAATAGAATATATTATATATTTATAAAAGTTTCTAATGCATAAAGTAATATAATATTTTAAAAATTTTGTTTTTATTTTATTTCAAGTTGTATTACAAACATTAATTACACGATATGCACAATAAATCTTATTCATGGAATATAATACTTTTTTAAAAACATAAACATTACTGTCGTGTAAAGCCAATGTTATAGCATATAAATAATGTAATGTTGAGTCAGATAAAATATATATGAAATGTCTTGTGGTTAAAATATTTTTGATGCTTAAAGCTGTGAAAAAATTTTACATATTCTTTATAATATTGTTTGCGATTAATAACGAATATTTTATAGACACCACTCTTCTCGAATAAGTAAAACCTTCCGAATAAGAGCCGGCCAGAATATTATGTATATTTAATTTATATATTGTTTGATTTGTTTGTCATGTTGCATGAGTATTTCATTTCTTTCTTATTATAACAAATCACTTTTTCTAACATTTGAAGCTATTTTTTGTAGTTCTTATATTTCTGTATTTTATTTCTTGCATAACTAGCCTTGAGACAATGTATTTGCAACATAGTCATTAAGTTGAAGGATAACCCATGCAGTTAGTGTAACCAAAAATTAATTGCTTAATTGGGGTAGATGTTGCTACACAGCAATGGATTTTAGAGACAATAGGGAATGACTTCATACAGGTCTGGTTTGACGTCAATGATCAGTGCGTACAGCCATAAGAAACAAACAGCGTAATGAATGCCCAAACAGCTCTGCCCAGCAGTGTTAGTACATTCTAAAATAAATATACTATATAACTCTCGCGGCGGGTGGGTGGCAGGCCGCATGGGAATCGAGGGAATTAGGGAGCCCACCGGCTAGGGAAGGTACTTTGCAGACTACCAGCAATATAAAGCCTTTTCCCACTACCCTCTGCGCTTCATAAAGTCGGCAATAAAAGACTAGATGTGTAATGAGCTTGTAAAATGATGTTTAGTTTAGTTTAGCTAGATCTAAAGGACCAAAGTAACGATTCCAATCACACACACACATATATATATATATATATATATATATATATATATATATATAATAACAATTAAAAGAAACGGTCCAGCGGACTTTTTTTTTATATATATAATATATATTTGGAAACAATGCTCTAAGGCCTTTCGTCAAAAAGACGAAAGACCTTAGAGCATTGTTTCCAAATTTTTTTTCATTGTGGTAAATTAGTCCATCTATTATTTCAAGTGTTATTTTGATTATTATTCATATATATGTATAGGTGTGTTCTCTAATCGGGGTTCGGTCAATTTTCCAGGATAAAAAATCAAACTCTCGTTGCCAACGTTTCGGTTTTATTTAAAACCTTTTTCATAGGCCTACAAACAGAGGATAATAAGAAACCACATATCAACATCATATATATATATATATATATATATATATATATATAGTTCAATATAAACAAAGAAACATAGAGAAATCAGAAGAACACACTTACAGTCTCTAATTTTCGGTTTGAACCGTCTTCAGGAGAGATAACAGAGGGAAACCAAGCGCACTGGATCAGAGATGGTTGGAGACCGTCTCCAACCGTCTCTGATCCAGTGCGCTTGGTTTCCCTCTCTTATCTCTCCTGAAGACGGTTCAAACCGAAAATTAGAGACTGTAAGTGTGTTCTTCTGATTTCTCTATGTTTCTTTGTTTATATTGAACTATATTTGTCCGTTTTGGATCGTATTTCCAACGAAAAAAAGTGTATATATATATATATATATATATTGATGATATTATATATAATAGATATCTTATATAATAACATATTTCATTATATAATTCATTTATATAAATAATTTCATTATATAATAACATATTATTATATTTCTATTTATATATATATAATTAAATTATCCTCTGAAAGACACTTTTGTTTGAACTGTTCTAAAAGTTCAACTATTCTTAAATTCTTCAAACCCTTGCTCAAAGCTAAATAAGGAGAGAGACCCTTATCAAGAGTCCAAGTTTGGAGAGGTAGTCGTGACAAGTTCTATCTTCCTGTTTCTTTTTCTCGACAGTTTGTCGATCCTACATCTTGATATCTATTTTCTTTTCCCATTTCTAATTTACTTTTCATGTGTTCTTCTCACTGACATCAAATTTATGGAGCTCTCCTCTCTCTCTCTCTCTCTCTCTCTCTCTCCCCCTCTCTCTCTCTGTCTATATATATATTGTTCAAATGTACCGTAGCTTCGCTATTAACGACTTTCAAACTAAGCTGTTCCAGTCTCCTGACAGTGTTACGAATATAATGTGGTAATTCCCAAATGAGTTGTCCAAAGGACATTGAGACACTTTTTTGAAACACTTTAATAGATGTCAACAATTTAAATACAATTGAAAACTAACATCACATGTCAAGAATATAATGTAACTTACAAGACCATTGTATACTAGCTTTCGACTATTCTATAGCCATCGTCAGGTTGGGTCTTTAAACATTTTTCAAAATTTGGAAATTTTAAATTTTTAAAAAACAATGAAATAATTTAAACAATTTTGAAATAAACTAAAGAATATAAATAAAAGTTTATTTATTCTTTTGACTATTTGTTTATTTATTTGACTTGTATTTGCTTTTGTATACTTTATAAAATTTTCTTATGTCTTGTGTCATCTTTTTAGTAAAACAGTATAACTTTCAACATATTAATCGTCGACATGTTTTGAATGCATTAAATTCACTTCAGAACAATGTAGGGCATATTTATGGATTGGTTAGTTTTTATTCAGTCTTCACCCCTTGCGTCAGGGAGCATTTTGGGGGATTAGGGTAGTTGCTCTCTATTTCTACCTTGCTAATCCGGGTCGGTGTGTCTGAAAACAAGTTCAATATTCTATAAGGATTACCAAGTTGAATATTCATAGCTGACTGGTGTAAAAGCAAACAATGTCCAAATATTGAAAGTTATTTAACAATATATATTTGAAAGAACTACTACCAATTTTTACATACATTTATATATATATATATATATATATATATCCATTTATATGTCATAGAATAATGTAATAACAGACAATTACAAGAAAAGGCAATTAGAGGAAAGACAGCAACGACTATTATTGGTGATTTTTGGTACACACCGTCTTCAGAAGTATTGTAAAGTGCAGAATGTTTGCTTGTTGGGATATATATTGGGATATATATATAACCAATTAAATGAAACGGTTCCACAAACTAATAAACTATATTCTAAAAAAAAATACACAGAAATGACACAAACAGAAACTCACTACTATATTTTGATAGCCTCGTCATATTTATGGCCTCGAAATATATTAGTGAGTTTCTGTTTCATTTATGTGTGTTCTTTTAGTGAATATTGTTTGTACATAATATATATATATATATATAAATACACTTTTTTGATGAAAATACGATCCGAAACGGACAAATACAGTTCAATGTACATAATGATTAAAAACACGTAGAGAAATTAAAAACACACATTTACACTCTCTAATTTTCGGTTGAACCGTCTTCAAGAGAGATAAGAAAGGGAAACCAAGCGCACTGAAACAGTGAAAAGATGCTTAAACTCCTGACTTTAATAAAAGCCCAGGCAGCTAGTATTAATTCCATATTTATTACATAGTATTTTATTATTATTATTATTATTATGAACATGTTTTTATTATTATCATAATTATTAATATTATTATTACCCTTATTATTGTGATTAATATTATTGCTATAATTATTACTATTATTTTAATTACCATTATTATAAATTATAACTTTCATTTTCAATAATATTAGAGTTAATTATATTACCAACTCAGAATCTTTGTAAGCCAAATTAATTAAATTTCCAAAATACTAAACCTTTGGGCAACACAAAAAAAACAAACATTACCAAAAAACAGAAAACCCATCCCCAATAAAATTTAATCTCCTCATTATAATTAACAGTAAATTTCTGTTTGTTTAATAAGTACAAAAAACCATTTTCAATAAAAAATTCAATTGAGCTAATAAAAGATCTAAGAGAAGTAGATTTCCGAACAACGCTGTTCTAGTTAGCTTCGATGTAAAAAACCTTTTCCCCAGTGTCCCAATCCCGATCTTATAGAGATAATAAAAGAAACAATTTCCCAAACAGTTGATGACAAGACAATCCAAAATGAACTCTTAAGGCTCTGTAAATTATGCGTAGAAAATAATATTTTTGTTTTAATAAAAATTTTATAAACAATCCAATATAGGCCTTCCGATGGGATCTAATGTACCCCCCTTTTGCTGATGCCTTTTAAGTTCTTTAGAGAAAAAGTTGTTCTCCTCTGACGAACCCTTATCTAATTCAATTTTATTCTGGAGAAGATATTTGATGATGTCTTGGCTATCTTTAAAGGAACACGCAGACAAACTCGATTCTTTGATAAATTTATTAAACAAACTCAATCCACAAACGTTTACCATGGAGTGCGAGACGAATGAGTCTCTGAATTTTTAGATCTGACTATAAACCGAGTGAAAAATAAAGTCACCTTGATATCTACCATAAACCTACATATACAGATTCCATAATACAAGCAACCTTTTCACCCAATGCCTCATAAATTTAGCACTTTTCACTCGATGATTCACCGCTTTTTACCGTTGCCCCTATCAAATGAGAACAAATGCAAAGATCAAAACTAAAAACCATAGCCCAAAACAATGGATATTCCACAAGCTTAATTAACAAACTAATTAAAGGAAAGAAAAAAAAAAATAGTCAGCCAGGCATTCCCCCCAATCAGCTCCTCTACAGAAGTTACACAAACATGGGTGGTGATCCCATACATCGGTGATCCATCCTAAGAATAGCTAAATTATTGGAAAAAATGGCTCTAAGGTTCTTATAAAACTCAGGTGACTTAAAGTCCATGTTATCGTTAAAATCAGTACAAGAACCCCATTTTTCTGGTATATATAAATTGTCATGCTAATTGCCCTGCACGTTATATAGGAATGACAATAAGGTCATTCAACAAAAGAATAAAAGAACACATGCAAGAAGTAAAACAAAACCAAATCTCCGCAACAATAAACAATTTATGTCCCATTTCGCCAAGCATTTAGTCACCGACTATCCACCAATTTTTCCCAGACCAAAATATAGAAATACTACACAGAAACAATAAATTCCGGGAAATAACTATTTTAGAAGGCTATGAAATCTAACAAACTTGCACAAATAATTCTTCTACTTCCTCAATGAGCAAATCCCTAAATGTACAACGTTTCTTAATTTATTTATATAAAAATAATAATATAATAAAAAAAAAAAAAAGTTCTACTTCCCTTATACATTTATTTGGTTTATATTTCGTTATAGTCTGTGTGTTATTTTTTCAATATGTTTCCTACACTTAGTAAAAGAAAATGTAAAGGCTCAGCCTAACTTTAGAGAAAACTCTACCTGCTCTAATAAGAAACAGATGTTACCCTATATACCCCCACCCATGTCCTTTCCATTTCCAGTCAGTCTTATTCAGAGGCCCTCACCATTAGGTTCGTACTTTCTGCCTTATTTTATTTTATATTAATTTTTGTACTTATTTACTTTGTACTATAGATAACTCTCTGGTGTCATTGTATTGTTTTTTTTAGTTAATGCCTGAAGAAGAAGCACTACGTGTTCGAAACGCGTTGTTTATATCATTAAAGTTTTATGTGGAGACCATTTCATTAGATTTTTACCCTACAATGAGTAAATACCACATATAAACAGATTGCACTACATTAGAATATATATATATATATATATATATATATATATATATATATATATATATATATATAATAGATGAGTCTTGTTGTGGTTCTCATTGAATATATTTTTATGATGCCTACTTATGTCAAAATTTGATCTAAGTGTTTGTTTGAAATACTCTATGTGTTTTCTTGTTTCAATTATGCATGTATAAGTATCTGTGTATAAGAGTACCTTCAATTATGAAAAATCAGAGTATAAATATTGACCTTATCTTTGTAAGTTATAGAGACACTAAGTATATTCCGTAATTAAATTAGACATGGTTGCTAGGGGAATGACGCTGATAGAAGATGACATTGCTATTCAAGCACAGTGATGCTGCAGTGTCCACGAGATAAGGGAAGTTGTAGATAAGCACAGCTATTTACGGGGAACTAATTGGAAGCAAGAGTGGCCAGCTTGACGCTAATCAGTGACAAGGTCTTGTTCATGTATGTGATAATTTCTTCAGTTCGATCATGTTTGCTAGACTTGTGGTTTGTTTGACACGACAAGATTAAGTTTTCTAGTGTCTTCATGCATCAATGTTTAGTTGTTCTTGTAGAATGTACATCAACAACCACTGTCACGCATACATTATCATGAAAGGTAAGCAATTTTTAATATTGTTTACCTCTTTTCCTGTTTTTTAAAGATATTTTGTGAAATAATACATACTGAACTTCTTATTACACTCGATATTCTGATAATAAATTCAGTTTAGCATTAAGATATCTAAGACCATCAAAATCTTAATACTAACAACGAAAAGCAATTTTATTTCTAACAGTTGATTAATATTATCTTTGTTAGATTGCACAGCCTAAGAACTGACTCATATTTATCATAAATTTAAATCCCTGATAAATACTTTTCATATCATTAAATCGACACACCATGTCACTTTAATTTCTAAAACAAATCACAATGAACGCCAATAGTCGGTGATTCTTTCAAGATTTTTTATCCTAAAGTTAAATTGTTCTTTAAAATAGATGTTCTAAACCTTTTGAAATACTTATCTATTTTTGTAAATTCTACACTTTTTATTTCATTAATGAATAAACCGATCATTTAAAAAGTAATATATGGTGATATTGAAAAAAGTAAAATGCTTTTATATAACGCATGTTTCGATAATTATCAAATTATTAAAAAGTACCCGTAAAAACTAACATTACTTAGATTTTTCGAATAAAATTTCGAAACCAGTCAAAGAGTCGAAAGATATTTATTTATATACATTCAAATTTAAAGTTGTTCTTATAAATGTAATATACTTTAGTTTATTACA
Organism: Hermatobates lingyangjiaoensis; assembly: GCA_026182355.1. Lineage (NCBI taxonomy): Eukaryota > Metazoa > Arthropoda > Insecta > Hemiptera > Hermatobatidae > Hermatobates > Hermatobates lingyangjiaoensis. The sequence goes on from JAPFBL010000881.1 coordinate 3,961,145, forward strand.
TGCTTTATATGTGTATAAATTAGTTTTGCGAAGTCCACTTTCAATATTTGTTTTAAGTATGCATATAAATGTTTATCAGGGATTGGTCAGTTCTTTCAATTCAAATTAAAGTTTCAAAATGAGCTTTTTAATTTTACATAAAACATTTTTCATATGCCTACAATAAAAAAGAAAATATGTCAAATTATATAAAGATAAACAATTTTACATATATTACAAAATGCAAAAAATGCATACATTCTGGACTAAGATGTTTGAAAACTTTCAGAAGTAGGACATTTTGAAAACAAACTAACTTTCTTCTTTAAAAGCGATATCATGACCTCCATCAATACGAGGTGATGGCAGTGTCTCTCTTTTATTCTTAACAAGTCTATTTATCGATACAACCGCTCTTTTAAGAACCGGTTTGTTTACCTATTATAAACTTGTAAATACAGTCCATAAACAGCAATATGACCACACTTTGTACGCTTAGCATTAATGAAAGTTAAATCTTTGGTTATAATGAAGGAAAAATAAACGCAAAGCACCAAGATTTGCAAAGAGTATAAGGGTTGGAAATACTTTATAGTAAAAAAGAAGGAATCATTTCAAAATTTAATGATATGACTCATTCAAGTAGTATTCGTTCTTCTGTGTTCAGTTAACTTGTGCTTGTCTGAATTTCTTAGTGCGAGTAGAAATTGTTTAGTAAAACTTCTCTTCTTGTTTAGGATTATCGTATACTAGTTTTCTTATAAATCATGAGAGTTGTGTTAAAATATTTAATTTTTAACCATATTTATTTTGAACTTTTAATGTAAACATTAATGTTTTTTATCTACAAAATGTCAGAATTTTGTTATTTTTCTCACTTTTTAGTACAGAACGTACATTTAAATTTGTACTATTCTGTTTATTTGTAGAACTGCAATATTTTAATATAGGAATAATTATAATTCTAACGTAGTGCAATCAGCTATTATGTGGTATTTACTCATTGTAAGGTAAAAAAAGCTAATGAAATGGTGTCCACATATAAAATTTAATAGTATAAACAACGCGTTTAGAACACGTTGTTTATAGAGTTCAGGCCTGAAGAAGAACACTACGTGTTCTTGTTCCAAACGCGTTGTTTATACGATTAAATTTATATATGTGAAGACCATTTCATTAGCTTTTTACCCTACAATAGAAATAATTATTTAATATCCATTTTTTCTTATATTTTCTTTCGTAGACCTATTAAATATGTATAAAAAACATTTCCAAACTTTCTTTTGAACCCAGAAAACTTGATTGGAATAAATATTTTTTATTCTGTTATATTCACATTACTACTTTTGTAAAATCCAAAATATTCCTACCTAATCTATACATTTTAATAATTACTTAAAAAAATTTCAATTTTTAAAATACTAAAGATTGAATCTTTATTGCATGAAATATACTGTGAATCAGACATATTTATATTATTGTTGTGTTTGGGAACTGAATTTAGATGAGGAATAGCCAAATTTTCATACAGTGTGGTGGGATGGCAGTGCTTTTATGGTAATGCCGTATTTCTTTTAATTTTTAAAATGTACATGCTTTAAAAGTATTGCTTTTTTAGGAAAAAAAAACTTTAAATTACAGTTCTTAGAACATACTTACGAATTAATATCCTTTTAAAAAAGATATAAACTAAGAAATTATTGATTATACGTGGCTAACATCTATAAAGAAACGCATTGTAGAATCGATCTTGAAGTTTAAGAAAACTCATATATTGTGGAAATCTTAGTATTAAAATATTATTTATTTAAATTTCATTAAATAAAGATTGAAAAAAGGTTTAAAATTAAATGAAATACAGCCTAAAAGTCGTATGAATACTTGTAGTGCGTGGTGATTTGGTTTTCTCTGTATATTTTAACCTAATAATAATAAAATGTTATATCTATTCTAATAAAAAAAAACAAGTAAAAAACAATTTTCCATTGTTTTTGACCAATGAAATAAACATTCATTTTATTTTATTTTATCAGTTGCTTTTATGATTCTATAAATAAAAGATCGGCGTTTCTGGCGAATAATTGGTCTTTTTCAGGGATAGAAATAATAACTTTAAAAATATATCAATGAAATAAACTGTACTACATTAAACTGATTGCTGGTGAGTTAAACCAAGTTTATTTTGACATTGGTGTTACAATATGTTTCAATATAAAATTTACTTTTAAAAAGGGTAGTGTTTTTTGCATTTTGCATTCTTTGTTACAATATCTACTAGTTATTCTAACTACATTGCAATTCATTGAAGTAACTTACAGGGAGTTTCTAGATTGTTATTTCTATGTGATTGTAGTGAATTTTACCCAAATTCTCTGTGGCTTTCCTAAAATTACCATTCTTCTTATGTTTTATATATGATTATCATTTGAATAAAAATATGATCGGTATTATATGTATATTTAGGTTTTTGACTTTGATTCACAATTGTTATACACAATTGGATGTGTTTTTGTTGTGTGTATTTTTTCTAAAAAAAAAAAACAGAAAAAAAGTAAAACGTGAAAATGATAAACGCAGCTAACCATAACAATAGGAAATGATAAACAAGCTAACCATAACAATAATGTAAATTTCAAGAAGGCATTGATAAGTATATCTCACAGTATACATATTTCATCAACTTAACAGAAATTTAATAATACAGAAACGCAGTATGATATATTCCAATTTGATAGAAATATCAATGCAAAAACTCAGTATATAAAACTACAATCTGTTAGAAATGCCATATGGAGAGACTCTGTAAATTACTCCAATCAAATAGAAATGTTACAAGTGGAAGTTGCAATAATTAGTAAATATTGTAACAACGGATGTAAAAAGAATCACTATTTGATGAAAAAGTTAATATTATTTATATAAAATATCGTAGCTTTTATGTCAAAAGAAACTATACTTGATTTAACTTCCCAACAATCAGCTTGATATAGTACAATGTATTTTCTTGACCAATTTTTTAAAAGTTATTATTTATATCTCTGAAGAAGACGAAACATTGGTCAAAAGTTCGGAAGTTTTCTTCACAGAAATAATAATAAGAACTTATGTAAATAAAATAGCGTTTATTTGAATATAACAAATAAGTTACTGATAGAAAATATTAATAAACAATTTTTTTAAAGCAACTCGCACTATATATAAAAAAGTGAAAATATTATTGTTTTTATTACAAAGCTTAAACCTTAAAATACGAATCTATTTTAGATTACCAATTAAAACTTTGAAAATGAATAAGATAAACTTGAGTTCTCAGTTGATATTACTCTGTTAGTTAATTGACGTGCCTCATCGAGGTGGAACATATTCCTAAACTTGGGTTGAGAGGGAAGGCACGATTGCAAGGGGCGTTGCTTGGATGCCCCATGAGAAATCAACACCGGGATTTTAATGACAACTCTGAGAAAACAGCCAGATATTTTGGCAAATACGTTTCATTTGTTTAAATCAAACACTCGCACTAATTATAATTAAAATGCTGTTCTCATATAGTACTTTGATTACTTATTGTTATACTTAAATTTCAAACTAATAAATTCATTAAACTCTCTAAGACACAAACTAACACACACATTTTAATACAAAGATAATATCAATGTAAAAGTTTAGACATTCCGACAAAGAAAAACTATACCATTTTATGAAAGGACTGTAAGTCACTCTTTTGTTTTTCATATTCAAAATTTACATTAATTTAATATATTGTACATTTATTCTTATATCTATCTGGTCGTGTGTCCGCTTGCACTATAGAAGTATTCAAATGACATCAAAATTAAATTGGATGAGTCTAATACTAATGAAAATTTCATAATTAATGTTTCCTGTAAATAATCTCGAAAAGGTTGTACATATAATTAAATTAATTTTTTTTATGTATATGATGTTTTTGCATGTTTTTTTGTTCCTATGACTGTTTTGGGTTGGGTATGCTACAAGTAAACCCAATTGGTATCTTTAATAACATCTTAAAGAGTTCTATGCGGAAGACGTTGTAGATCTTGCTTATTTCTAAATCTGGCTGACAGTATATTCAGAATAATATATATTGATAAAAAGTATTAAAAGCCATTTTCTTATTGTGGTTTGATCATTGATTGTTATTTCACGTGTTTATGTGAAATCTTTTTATTGATAAAAAGTAAATTCAAATGAATCTAAAACCATAGAAGTTCATTACCAAACAGGTTCATTCTCTACAACTTTTATTCCAAACATTCTTTTCTATGACGACATATAAGCCCTGGAAATCTTAAAAAAAACTTTGGCAAATTATTGTTTCCCTTTGGTTTGCATTGGCTATTCACCAGTTACTGTTGCGTGTCTTTTTACCGATCTCAATTTCAATTAACTTTTATTCCATTTAATATCTGGCAACGTTTTAATGGTTTTTGTACATCAGTCCATTGATGAAATTAATAACTATAAGGTATTTAATAGTAATTAGTTAAAATTAATGTTTCATGAATTCAAAAGAATCATTTATCATTATAAATTGTATCAGTCATTTGATCTTTGATCTAAGAAATTTGAATCACTTGAAGTTTAGTAGAAATATTCAACGATGCATGTATGATAAAAACATGTTTACCTGTTTTGAAAACAAAAAAAAAATAACAGGATAATAATGAGTATAAGATTTTTATGCCGGACAGGTTGTTGGTAAAGATATTAAACGTAATCAATGAACAGCTTGTTACAATGAAAGATAAACCTTCCCACTTTGTTCCTCAGTTATTGATTATATTGAGTCATTCATTCTCATATGATCTTCCGAGCTCCAACGAAAATTACAACAAATTATACTGGAATAATAAAACTTTTATTTCCATCAAGTGTTTCTTTCTGTTTTCCGCAAGTCTACAGTTTATTTGTGAGCTTATTTTTTTGAAATCTGAGTGATTGTTTTATCATTGTAAGTATAATTTTCATATTGCATATACGTTATGTATCTTCAAATTTCTTTTATTTTGAAGTTTGAATACATATTCTATTATGAAATTAAAATATAATAGTGAGTTGTTGTGACCTGTTATATGTATTTTTTTCTCTGTGTAGTTAGTAATATATTTCTTTATATCAAAAATCTAGTTATTTTACTAAGTTTAAAACAGTTGTTTTGATTTCATTCATAAACTTTTATATAGTCAGAATTTTAACAATATAAATTTAAACAACTTTGAACATATTCATTAACACATATTTCTATGAATCCCTGAATAATAAATTAAACGCATCAATATACATATATATATATATATATATATATATATATCTACAGATTAATAAAAAAAGAACATAGAAGAAGAAAAACTCAATTCATTATTTCGGCCTCGTGGTCATCAAGAGAAGAGAAGCTCTGCTTGCCTCGCAAACAGTAACTAACTTCGTAGTGATTTACAGTATCAATAAATTTAAAAAACAATTTAAAAAAAAAGCTTACAAAATAATGAATAATTAAAATCAAAAAATAGTATATAATATGAACATTGTCTATACATCCTTATATAAAATTGATTCGTTTGACAGTTATAGGCAAATGTTTTATGAGATGGAAGTGTCATCGTGACGGATTTTACAAATTTATTATCTAAAAAACAATCACCATTTAAAATTTGTAATTCTATTAATAATATTAATAATCATTAGTATGTAAAAATTAATTCTATGTTGTAAGTTAAATAAAGGTTTCCAGAAGTATAGGTACTGTACTTAGGAAGTATTAAGCAAATTTAGGTTGAAGTGGCCCTTCCACGAAAAAACACCCATAGGCCAACATTAGCCCTTTGTGCTACCATGCAATGAACTTTGAACATAGAGAGTCCTACATTTTTTCTAGCTCAAGTGTATTTATATATATGATTTTTAACGACCAAGGTTTAACATACTCTCTCATGTGGTCATCTACCACGTGAATATAGACCCGCAGTGTCCAACACCGGATCAACCAGTCCAGAAGTGGGCGTGTAAGTTACTGAGAATGCAGATTAATTCTCGTTTTAGAGTATGTTCAATAGTCTGCAAACACTGCTTGAGTGACTTTTCTTTAAGCTCTGTGCTCAATTTTATAAGGTTTCGTAGCAGATACACCACTAGTTCAACTGTATCAAGGTTTAGTTGAAATTGACTTCAGTTGAAATGAAGAGCTTGTTTGTGCCGTTAGTGGAGTGATCTACAAATAAGAGTTAATTACTGTCAGTACACGATTCTGTTATCTGCCCGTGTACTTGAGATGCCTAGGCACATCGCCTCTCTCTCCAGCCATCCATTCAGCATCTCTTCCTTCTTCATAAACCCATTCATTTACCAACATCAATATAGTTTACAAACTCTCATTTTACTTTGTTTCCTTACGCTATATTTCTCAATAATAAAACACATAATTTTGGGCCAAAATGTAAAACTTCACTTTGGTTATCCAAAATTATAAACAACCTGACTTGAGTTATATCATCACGGAAATCCAATAGAAATTCTATATAAATATAGAATATATAGAAAAAATATAGAAAAAATAAATTCTATATATTTTTGTAAAAAAATTTCATAAGTTGTAAGAAACATCTCCTAAAAACACTATACCATGTGAAACTACATTTTTAACGGACGTTAAATTTATTACGATTAGTTTTTACACGCTAATATTATTGATTGGTGTTTGTTTTTAAAGGATGAATTGTTAAAAAATTTTAAATTTGCTAAATTTATCACCATACATTTCTGCCTCAACAAATATTTTTTTTACTATTACAAGAAGTAAATCATATATAGTGCTGTTAGTAAATAACCTAAAAAAAAAAGAGAAAACTCTAACATTGTATACAAAAAACTCTTTTTCTTTGCATCTAATGGTCAAAACACTCTATAAAAGTTAATAACAATAACAGTATTCCTGTACACTAATAAAAGTACAACTGGTTGTACAACAACGAGCAAGATTTATTTCTTATAACAATATTACTTATATATATCAGAGATAGTTTTTATAAAATGATAGAGTGTAATAATTTGTAGCAATCAATATTAAATAACTTACAGCGACTAATTTCAGAAATACAATGAAATTTTAAAAAACTAGAAGACCCAAATATTACTAATGGTAATTACACACTTGTACCTTATTTTTTTAGGGTTTTGATGAAGTCACAGAAAAAATATATTTAATTGCCGTTGTAAAGGCTAAAATTTCTAATCAATGTTGTGTTTTTAGATTTTTCCCAAAGTTATTTGTTTATGAAATATTTTAATTTAAATATTTCATTAGATATTTTTTCGTCTATAACTTTAACAGAATTGAAGTTAAAAGCCATCAACAGCCTTTATGCAGCCCATTCCAGTTAAAACGATGGAAGACTGTGGAGTTAAAAAGTGGAGGAACGTTCGTAAATGGCCTCTGTCCATTTCCTGTCGGCTGCTGCAAAGTGGTCAGAATTCACTATGCCTCCGCGGTAAAGATACTTCTACAATAATCGTGAGTCATCTTAAGCGGAAATCTACCGCAGCCTGTTGTCTTGGCAAGCTGTAAGCAAGTCTGCTTTTTTCTTTACACACTTGCATTGACTCTTTGTGATTCAGGGCGTTTTACGTATGGATGCTCTTTGATGTGCCTTTTACAATACATGAATGACCTAATTCATTCATGGTTTTCTTCCTGCCTCCTCATTTACATAGATATCAGCCCATAGCAGTATGGTAATGAATTGCAATGCCCGTAGGTCTTGTTTTCTTAACACCAATTGCATATTCCATGCTAAAATTTTATTATTAGAACATCATATATAGGCAGCGTTTATAGTATGCTCTTGCGTAAATAACCTTAGAAAAGTAAATTGAGTTGGCTGTCCGAGGGGTATTCCAGACATGCTCTTCGTTACTTAAAGGTTGCGACCTCTGGTATAGATCATGGCCTAGTTTGGCGATCGCTTGGAAGCAGTAGGTCAAATGATTTGTAACCTATCACAATTTGGAAGATTGCAGCAATCTAAAACTCTATCAATATTGTTTTTTAGATTGTTGATTCAGATATCTGATTCAATTATACAGGCATTGGATGAAAAAGCTTTAAACCTGCTCTTTAAGATAGACGGAAAATTTTTAATAATTAAATATTCCAATTCTATTTCATCTAAACAGCCTTTCATGTAGTCAATGAATTGAGTTAATGCAATTCTTGTGAAACCTGGATTCGATTGAATCCCAAAGTGGTAACTAAATCAATAGCAATCGGGATGACGTTAAAAAAGACTGTCAGTCGATATCGAACTGGTCGCAGAGCACTTTCCCTGCCTCAAGTTAATTCACCATTAGAACCATTGTGTCATTACTTAAACAGTGAAGTAAGTAAGGCTATCCATCAAATGATAATGCACAACATGTCAATTTACATCACGTAATAGTCTACAACCCATATTGCAACACTGAGTGCGGCAGCAATCTCTGCGGCTCATCTAGTTCATTTTATTAACCCCAAATTGGACTATCACCAAAAAGGACTTTTAAAACTCAAATCAGAATATACATTAATAAAACATAGTGAGTCATACATATATTTGAAGTGTACAACAAACATAACATATAAAACCCAACTAAATTTTCTTCATAAATTAGGCATCATTTTAGGTAAAAAGAATAAAAACTAAGTTTCCTTCTTTGAATTAGGATAGTGTCTAATTTAAATTATATTTTTTTTTATTTTCCTAGCCAATCTTTTCTTTTACTATAATCTAATAAGTCTTATTAATTGATTTTTCTTTTGTTTTTAATCATTTCTCCGTATCTACATTGATTATATATATTATCAATGTCTAAGAAATTCAGAAATGGGACTAAGATCTTTTACCCAAAACATTTATTCTTTGTCATAGTCTCAATCGTACCGATCAAAGTAAGTGTAACACTGACATAACCATCTGTTTTGTTTTAAAGATTTTAATTGCATTTATGAGTTTCCTATTGTAGTTTAAACATTAATATTTATTTTAGTGTTTACTGTGAAATCATATATATAAATATAAATATATAAAGATAAATCTTTATATATATAAAGATTTCACATAAACACGTGAAAGAACAATCAATGATGAAACCACAATAAGAAATGGGAAAACAAGACTAAGATCTTTCAACCGTAACAAGCAGTCTTCGTCAGAGTCAAAAACCCAACTGCTAATAAAAAACCCAACTGGGTTTTTGACTCTGACGAAGACCGCTTGTTACGGTTGAAAGATCTTAGTCTTGTTTTCCCATTTCTTATTGTGGTTTGATCATTGTGGTTTCCCATAATTTTATATATACATGATGCTGTATATAATGTATTAAATTTTGCAGCAGCTTCTGCATTTACCAACCTTTTCCTGGTAGCCACCAATTTGCGTACTAACTTACGCTGGGTTGGTTCTAATCTAATTATTAAATTGGCCAGAGGCATTCACAAGACATTATCACTAAACATTTCACTATAATTCAAAGGTAAGGGATCGATTACATCAGACTAAAAAACTCAATTACGTATATTTTTAATCACTCCATCATAAATGTTAGCCCAGTGTCAAAGTTCTTGCATCTGGAGTGGTAGGTCCAAGGTTCAAAACCCATTCTGGCTCTCGATTTTTTCACGTAGAAGCTGAATATATCTCAGGCGGCACCCTTGTTGAGGGCGTTAACCCGTCGATCCCGAGTCTGTACAAGTAATCGTTAATAATGGGACTACCTGTATAACCTAACCTAACTGAACTCGTTTAACATTAAAAATCTATTTAAACAAGGAAAAAAAGTTTCAAAAACATAAATCATCACAGAGTACATAAGGATATTAAAAGCATCACTCTTTCAGCACCAAACAGGTCATGTGAAGTCATATAAATAAAAAAATATTTAATAAAAAATATTAGTTGTGAAGCGTAAAAGTCATATTTTATACGCTTCACAACTAATGTTTCTCAACTCTTTGATGATTTTATGGTAAAAAAAAAATCAACTCTGTCATCCAACGTTTCGAAAAATTATATTTTCACTATTAATGTTACAAAAAAATACCAAATTTATTATTAACTAAAAAACACCGGACTAAAAAATAGAAAAAAATGATGATATTACTCATACCTCAGACTCAGTTAAGAGTCAGACTATAGTCTAAGTTAGCTAAAACCTACCGCTTTTAACCGCAACAATGGTAAGGTATGAGTAATTATTATAACTTTTTCTATGTTTTAATCTTAAGTTTTTTAATTACTAATGATGAATTATGTATTTTCTTGGAACATTGATAATGAAAGTATAAAATTTCGAAATGATGAAAGACAAGTTGAGTTTTTTACCAGACAACTCTCAAAGATTCCAGCAATAGTAGTTGCCGTAAGGTATTAACATTTTTACTGGTCAATAATAGAAGATGAACGTATCATATTTTTATACTACTCTATTAAAATATACCATTATTTTACACTTTGTTAGGAATTAGTGATATTTATATTATAGTTTCTTTAATTAGAGATTTTTATATTTTAACTAGTTATTTATACATTACTGGTATAAATACTGATACTGATATCAATAATGTGTGTATTTGATAGTTACACACTAATCAAAATATATACTTTACATGTTAAATTAGTGATATTTCATTACTCAGGGATCTTTAATTAGAGATTTTACCCTGACTGTCCTAGAAGTTTGTTTATAAACCCATTACTGGTATAAATACTGATACTGATATCAATAATGTGTGTATTTGATAGTTACACACTAACAAAAATATACTTAAGAAAATAAATTCCGATACTCAGGGTAAGTCAACATTGTTAGGTTAAGGCCTGACATGTCCTAGAAGTTTGTTGGTAAACTCCACTCCCCTGGGGACGTCACCATTCTACGCAGATCCTGCTGCCTGGAGTCACAGTAAATTATCTCAGTATGTTGTGTCCAGGGTAAGTCAACATTGTTAGGTTAAGGCCACATCTCAGTTGTTGGTAAACTCCACTCCCCTACGTCACCATTCTACGCAACATCACCCTGCTACCTGGCTATTCATAAACTCACAAATACTTGTCACAGTAAATTCATTATCATCTAAGCTCTGTTGTTCTAACTGTCAGTAATATTTGAAAATTCTTCATCAATGCTATGTGTAGCATTAAAATGTATAATAGCATACCTAATGGATATCTATTTTTAACATCCCAAATGACAATTAAGCTAAATATAACATTGCCTTGTCTAATTTATGTGTGCATTAAATGTATAATAGCATACCTAAGGGAAGTATTTAAACATCCCAAAACAATTAAGCTAAATATAACACAGCCTGGCTAAATCATAAAATACTAAAATTATCTAAGGGGAATATTTAAATATCGTAACAAAATGAGTTAAATATAACGTTAACTGTTCTTAGACCTAGCTCCTAATTTAGAAAGTAAACTTTATTCTTTTATTAAACATATTAGTATGCTAAGTTCATTCATGCTAATCAATGAATGACCATTGATATCTTCAAACTGTATATTTCGCATATAAGTTGTGTAATGTCATTCTCTCATATGCTTGTCTCATATGTTGTGTCTGTTTTTCCCATATGTTGTGTCTGTTTTTCCCATATGTTGTGTCTGTTTTTCCCATGTGTCTGATATATTTGGCATATACAGACTCTGGGACAGATATTCAAGAACAGAAAAAAAACTCACATGTCGTCTTTGACATGACAAAAAGACATAATATTTCATAAAAATAACAAACTAAAATGCTTAAGTTAAAATGCATAACTTAAATATTGTTGAGCATTTGTACTGTATTTTTTTTTCTAGGAGAAAAATATTTTTGGTAAAAAATAATAGGTGCAAGGAAAAACTAAAGAAATGGTACAATAAATGAAACATCAACGTAGGTATTAATACGAATGCAGATACACATAGACTGCGACATACTTACTGATTGAGAGTGAGACACAGATATAGAATCCGGCACATACACAACCATAAATATAGGTCAGAGGTGCAGAGATACTCGTGCGTTGGTAATCAAAACACTGGTCACAATCAAATGTTCACACTTTTGGTCATATAACATGTGTTGTTTTAATACGAGAGCCTAGTCGAGGTTAACGAGGTTAGATGCGTGTTTGTGTATTCCGCGAATTTTTACAGTTAAAATAATAGAGCAGAGAGTTTGTGCTCAAAAAACATTAAAATTTTGACAATGGGGTACGGTGAGTTAACTTGAAGAAAAAAAATTTTAGAAGTGGTATAAGTTAATCCACAGGTAATTATTTGTTCAACAAAAGAAATCACTGAGCCCGCAAACACAAGTTTTTTATGCCTCTAACATAAAAAAAACACATGTTACATGGTCAAAACTGTGAACATATGATCGCGACGAGTGTACCAATACAAGGACAAAATCTAGAAATTAGAGTTTATAGAACACTCGAATTTCCAAAATGTTCTGACTTTTTAATCACACCTCATACACACAGACCTAGAGGGAAACATAAACTCTGACATGTACACAGGAACAACGAAAGACCTGTACTCCAAGATATACACAGACTTATTGTGACACTATGACGCAAACACCTAAATATACACACATATGGACACAGGCACAGAAAAACCCAGGGTGCAACGTACACTGTCATATAATGTGCTCAGATTCAGACTTCCATACATATAAATATATATAAATAAAAAGATTTCACATAAACACGTGAAACAACAATCAATGATCAAACCACAATAAGAAATGGGAAAACAAGACTAAGATCTTTCAACCATAACAAGCGGTCTTCGTCAGAGTCAGTTGAGTTTTTGACTCTGACGAAGACCGCTTGTTACGGTTGAAAGATCTTAGTCTTGTTTTCCGATTTCTTATTGTGGTTTGATAATATATATTATGTAATATATTATGTGTAAATATATATATATACACTTTTTTTGATCAAAATACGATCCAAAACGGACAAACATAGTTTGATGTACACAAAGAAACACAGAGAAATCAAAAGCACACACTTACAGTCTCCAATTTTCAATTGAACCGTCTTCAGGAGCGATAAGAGAGGGAGACCAAGGGTCTCCAATCATCTCTGTACCACTGCGCTTGGTTTCCCTCTCTTATCTCTCCTGAAGACGGTTCAACTAAAAATTAGAGACTTGTAAGTGTGTGCTTTTGATTTCTCTGTACATTTAACTATATATATATATCGACACATACATACACAGGAGCTTCAATTTAGACACAGAACTTGAGCTGGATTAAGATGTATACTCCGACAAAAAACACTATCCTCGACATACTCTCAGGGATAAATACCTAACCAGGAGAAGACACAGACTCCAATATATATATATATATATATATATATATACAGACTGGTATATATAGACACAGGCACAAACTTTTGTATAGACTCCGACTACGATATTGACACAGTTAACCAGTCAGACGCAAATAATTCTCCAACAGTGTTTCATATATAAAGACATACTCAGATATGGGCTCCATATAAACACAGATCTAGACTGCAATGTAGATACAGAGACAGATATGGGCTCCATATAAACACAGATCTAGACTGCGATGTAGATACAGAGACAGATATTAGCTCCATATAAACACAGATCTAGACTGTGATGTAGATACAGAGTCAGACACAAAGACTGTGACATTTGAGGTCATATGGTCATATGTTTGGCTCTCCGGCCAAACTTCATCATGCTCTGTCAGTCAATCACAGGGATTATTATAACTAATATGATCATTTTTCACTTCCTAGCAAGTTAGAAATGGTTTAATCTAGTTCTTTTTAAGAACCACATTAAAACATTTAGACTTTTGTTTTAGACATATAAGATATATAATAAAAAATATAACATCAATCATGAATATTTTACAGTTAAAGGATTACAGTAAACTTCTCTGTTTGTTTATTGAAAATAATATAACATTTTTTGCTTCCATTTATTTTATTTTTCCCAACATGAATCAGGAATTTTGTTTTAATATAAAACCTTGAGGAGATTACTGTTATCAGGTTGAACAAGAAAATCAATTTAAATCCTATTGGACCTTCTTGTAAAGTGTTTTCAGAACCAATCTCCCCAGATAATAGAGTTATTGAAAACTCTCGACAAGTTACCTGTGCTAAATGCACGAGCTTATTTATGTATAGAACATCCTTTCTTTCTTTTAATAACCTTTTCATTATAATCTCTTGAATCACCTTAATTGGTCATGATTTTAAATGTAACAATTACTTTTGTTGCGTTTCCCGTCTTTGTCAGAGGAAAAAAATCAGAAAGTCAGAAAAAATCAGAAAATAATAAACCCAGTTGTAACAATTAGTTTAAAACCTTCATAAAGAATGTTTGTTTTTTTTCTCTGTAGAATAAGCTGTCAAAGGAAAGATGCAAGACTGTTAGGGAGAAATTGTTTGTATACTTTTGGTATAAAGTTTAAAAATTTTATATGACAAATAAAAATTAATCTCCCGTAGAAACTTTATTGTTGTGAATTAAAAGATTTAAATTGTATTTATTAAAAAGGCAACGGATATACTGGAGTTAAACTAAAAAAAGATAATGTGAATATAAGACAAAAAAATTGTATATGAAATATTTTTTTCCTGATATATGTTTTTAATTTAGCGCTCAATTGTCAGTCAGTAGAAATCTTTAGAAAAATAATAGTAATTCAGATGACCTAAACTTTACACTGTGAATAGAAGTTGTAATAATAATCTCTATTACAGTTTTTAACATTTTTTTGTATATACGTTAAAAAAGAAAAAAAATAGTTGTACTATTTATAACTTATTTAATTATTTTTCAAATATTTTTACAAAAGGGACAATAAAAAAAATAATTAAATTAAATATTTTTTTAAACTCATATTGGAAGTTCTTTATTGTCAAGAACATTCTCTCTTATGATTTAAAATGGTTATGTCGCTATTCAATATTATTTTGTTATAACTGGCCTCATGCCTTACATAGTTTTTACAGAGTTTGTTGAGTTCATTTCCTAATTTCGCTGGAGTTGTACCTCTTCTAATATTATTCGTCCGTATCTTTCCTTAGTAGTTCACCCGTCTGTGACTGCTCTACTGTCAACATGTCAGCCACATCCCACTTTAGTCGCCTTCACTTAAATATTCTAACAAATAATGGATTCATAATTTACTAAATACTTTATTATTACAAATTGTGGCGAAAAATAATTTTATTCTTTTTTTTTTTGTAATGATGACAAACAAAAAAGTTGTTTTAGCATCTGAGAGTTTAAATCTTATTATTACTTAATTAAGCCATTGCAATTTTTGTTCTCAATATAGTGAGCGCTATGTGTTGAATTTCTGCACTTTCTGATCTGGGAAGTCAAGCAAACAGATGCCGACAGTAGAAGCTCTCTTTCCTTATGTCAGCCCCAACTTATAGGTTTTACTTTAGATCTGTTTATTGTAATTACAAAACAGAAATATTTACAGGAAATTGTATTTTGTTATTTCGAAAAGATAAATCAGTAGGTATCATTGGAATGCGAGCAATGTGAGCCAATACAAACTCATAGCTCAAAGAAGACGTTAAGCCGTCGGTCCCGAGCCTGTGAGATATCAGGTACTCATTAAAAAACCTCTAAAACACTTGATGTAAGCAGAATGTAGCACTTCCAGTGTAAACGTTTCATTTTTTTCTATTAAAATGAGCCAATCTTCAGACTATGCGTGTTCTCTTGTAGGACTGCCACTGAAACCTAACCCAACCTAGTCTATAACAGTAAAAGTAAATAACTGATTTGAAAAACGTTTGTCTCCTTGTCCAAGACCCTAATTTATTTCTTCATCCAGCGATTTCTAGCTGATATTTATTGCTTATCTACAAATCTGGTACACTGTTTTTCAAAAATATTATATCAATGTCAAATGATCCATCTAGAGTTGCTATACTTTGTTTTTAATTTTATCGCCTATTCCAGTTCTCCATCTTCTTCATATAAGTTTCCATCACAAAGTAGCAATAACCGACTTGAAAAGTTACTATAATGAACTAAGTAGATTATTCATAAATGTATTGATTCTATAGAACTCCCAAGAATAGTTGATTTCCAGCAGGCTTTAACAACGTCTGCTGTTATTCCTCTGGCATCACATGTACGGTTTAGTGAAAGTCACCGCCAAAGACAAAGGTCTCTTTGTTCCATTGTTCTCTCTGAATTTTGAATATCTTTTAAAGTTCTGTCTATTGCTCCAATAATAGATCTTTAGCTCAGAGTAAACGCGTACCACATAATTAAAGTTGCTTTTCATAAAATTTTGTTAAATTATATCATTTATTGGTAATTGAAATGTAGTGTGTATAGTTTTCCAACCTATGAGAAGCATAGCGGTGATTCTGGTGGAAGTTGTTTCTATTGTTAGTTTGCCAGATGATCTGACTTTTACGAGTATTACGCTTATTAAAAAGGGTTTTCCCTTCCTCCTGGTGTATCCAGAATCAATGTCTGCCTTTATTGTTTTCAACGCTATCATTTATAGCATCATTCATGTCTAGTCTATGCTAAATTTGATAGCATACTAGTCCGGGGCAAAATTTAGAAAAAAAAATATGAAAACTTAAATTATAGATTTTGACATAACCTTCTCGAGCACTGATTTTTAAAGTTCAAAGATGGATTTCTTGAGGATTTTTGGTTTAAAAGAATAACACTCCTGTTTATACGCCAACGTTTCACCGAAAATTGTTTGGAATTTTCAAGGCTAAAAACAAGTTATTAACGACATAAGTAGTGAAAGCAAAATCATCCACGGAATATCAACTAGCAGAAATCAAAAAACACAAAGAACCAAATTATAAAACACCAAAATACATTCAAATGAAAACCACCAAAGGTCCACAAAATAGACAGTGTTATTGATTTTTTAAACAAACCATGTATTGTTTAAACATAAATACTTATTATTAATTATGTTAAACAACAAATGGTTTCTTCAAAAAAATCAATAACACTAACTATTTTGTAGTCCTTTTTTTGGTTTCCTTTTTATAGTATTTTGGTGTTTAAAGGTTTGTTTTTTGTGTTTTTGGTTTTTTCTTGGTTGGTATTTCGTGTATGAATATGTTTTCACTACTTATGTCGTTAAATAATTGTTTTTAGCCTTGAAAATTCCAAACAATTTTTGGTGAAACGTCAGCGTCTAAAAACAGGGGTTTAATTTCTTTAGACCAAAAATCCTTAAGAAAAACCATCTTTGAACTTTAAATTATAGAGTTTAAAGCGATCATATTACATCATTATTGCTGGAAAATAATTATAAACTGTGCCATCTCTTAGTAGTGAAGGTAAAACAAAATCTACTTTGGTTGAAGTAAAGTCTTTTCTCTATTCAACTGTTTCATCTTGTATACAGCCTCCATTCAGAATAAGTTCTAAAAAAAATAGACAGGTCGTTTAGGTGTTTCCATACTTTATCAAGCATATTTATACATGCTTATTGCAAAATGTTTGTCATTGCATTAAAGGTCACGATGTTTTGTAAAATAAAAAAATGGTCACAAATAATCATCTTTGTTTGAAATGGAGTGGCTTACACTCAACTTCACCATAAGTAAACATAATATTCAACTCATGTATAATTCATTGAATTTTTTTTTTTTTTTTTTTGTAAACTTAATATCAAAATATGTTGTCCAGTTTTATGAATTTAATAAATAATCAATTCAATGACTTCATTTGTTTTCATTTGACATTCAGAAATGGCTGCATCATCTAATTTGTACCTCATGAATCATCCTTTTTAATGAAGCCAATTTTTGTGCAAGCTTGTTGATATGTTGGCATATCACTCTTCACGCCATAAATGTTTCGTGAATGTTCAAGAACAAGTTGTATCTCTTATTATATATGAGTATTCCTTGATTATTACTAGCAGATTTCTTTTATTATTAACTAATATTATTTTGATATTTTTACTTTATTTCGACTTTATACTTTATTTTACTCTTTTCTGAACTGAATTTTAAAACAATTTTCTTATAAGGATTTTTTATATCCTAATAAAATTCTAACCTTATTAAAGGAATTAGCTATTATAATTATATGTTTTTCATTAGTAGTTTGTGCTCTTTATTGAGAGTGAGTCAATCAAAAGGTAACATTAATGTTTTTTTCTTTATTACACTGGTATAGATAAGCTTGTTTTCAGTGCCTTTCCTTACATTCTCAGTCTTTTAAAAGTTTATTATTTATTTTACTGTGCTTAAACAATGCTACCCAAATAATAAAAGAAAAGCTATTATAACACTGCCTCCAAATTCTATTAAGTTGAAAAATGTGAACTATGCAGAAACTAGAGAAATGAGATTGTCATTTATTAGTTGGAGGATATTACCCATAAGAGCTTGAGACGCTCCTTAAGATAAAACTATTCAAATAGAAGATAAGGACTTTACTGGCTTCAATGACATGAAAACGGATATCTAGACACTTTATTGAAAAACAACCCTGAAACTTTCAGATTGTGAGACAGTTTTTCAAGTTATAAAAGAATCTGAGCAAAGCTGGTCATAGGGACTGGTTATTTACAATAATACTCCAAAACTGTAATGTTCAAATGTATGAATTTAAAATTTACCTTTGTATACCACCTTTGTATACAGTGTAGGCTTCCTACACTGTCTTACAGTTTTAGGACTACCATAGGATTCTTAAGAATTCGGTCGTCCCCCTCCGAAGAGGGCAATTCCCGTTACCTCGGGACAAGAGCATGCTACTGGTAGTTAATCGGACCCCATGAGGGCATCATTGTGAAGAGACTTTAGTACCTAGTGAGCGACTCATAGAGAGTGATGACAAATCTCTCGTTGGCTAAACGTTACCTTGTTTGTGTTAGTTATGAGAGCCTTTAAGGTTTCTCATATACTAACATAAACGAGGTAACATAAATAGAATAGGACTGGTATCTATCCAATCGTCACCACTCTGAGATACCGTCAAAAGCCCGAACCTCTACCAGCCAAGTACCAGTTGTCCAGTCCAATCAGCTGAGTTCAAGGCCCGTACCCACTAGTAAGAGTTTGGGGTCTCTCCAACTTAGCTCCCCGTTATGCTAAGCAGAGATCCTCCCGAGAAGTTACTACTTCTCATATAGCAACCACAAGGGTCTACCAATTTGGGTGAGAACCAACAGCCCCTATGTGTCAAACCTCAGTTGAAGGGATGGAGAGTGAACCCTCCATGTGCCCCCGCCGCCCGCAGTACCGACTTATTTTAATTATCGGATCAAACTTCAGACTAATGGTCTTACTGAACCTGCTTAGCTATAGATAAGGTCAGTGGCCTTTTTTGCCCATGATTCAAAGAACCTGTGGATATAAAGCCAATACAGCTATTAGTAGAGCTGCATGGCCCCACTATGGGCGTTAATAAAATATAATTCAGTCCACAATTATAGTTTTAAATGTTAGTAATTTAAAGAAAAGACAGGTCATAGCCTTTATTGGTTTGTCCTTTTGATATGGCCTCCTGCCACTATACTGCTGTGAACAATTTAATGCAACCCAGAAACGAGTTCATTTAGCAGAACTGCGCTTTGCAAATTATTGGTTATTGACTAAACGCTTTTTATGGTATCTTCCACCTTCTGCAATAAAGACTATGAACGCTTCTCTGGCTCCGAGACAGAATGTTGTGGTGTAAACAATAAGAAGTTTACTTCGTTATGAGTTGTTCCTTATTACTTATATCTAGAGATTTGGGCACAGATTTGTTAATTATTAATTTTTATAGTTCTCTGGGTACACAGTAGTTATTACTTAATTTAATGTTTCTTTGTTTTCCAACGCTCACACTTATGAGGCATTCACCTTTTGGTGCTGTTCTAAAGGCAAAAATGGTGGTTCATTTTATATTTGGCAGCCATTTTAGTAATGGGCGAGCCACAATACCTATAAATTCTACATTGGGAGTCCTAAATTTTGCCTAACTTAAGTATATTTAGAGTAGGGATTTTTTATGAGTACCTGACATCGTATATTCGGGACCGACAGTTTAACGTTCTCTCATAGGGACGACGTGCTGAGATTTATTCACCTCTCATGTGAATAAATCGAGAGACAGGTGGGTATCGAACCCTGATCTACCAGCTCAAAGGCGAGTACGTTAACAACTGAGCTAACTTGGCTCCTTGTTTAAATAAATGTATAAAATGTAGGAAAGCCAACAGTGTAAGGGTGTTAATTACATTTCAGCAAAGAAAACGACCATGCCAAGTGCACTCAACTCTTCATCCCCTTACCTTATGGGATGAGAAGTACTTTGAAACGTGTAATAAATTATTATCAAGTTTTCAGTGAAATTATATTTTACTGTATTAATGACAAAAAAAGAGTAAAACCTGTTAGAATACATATCGACCTATCATTTTGTATAAAATAAACTAGCTATAAGTTATTTTTTTATGTCAGAGCACAGATATCTTTTTATCAAAGCATTCACCGATATATTAAAATGAATATAAGTTAACTTTGACTATCGGAATGGTTTCATTTGGTTTGATACCAACAAATAATTAAGCAATTAACGTGTGTTATTTTAATCAACAAATAACTTGTTCATTCCGATTATTGAATAGAATAAATGTAGAACAGTTCCTTAGAAATTTATTGGAAGTTTTAGCATGACGAGAGAAGCATTTGTGAAATCATATGGAACAAAGTATAAATAAGTTTAAAATATCGTGTTCTTTATAAAATATTGGTAAAGGATGTCGTTCATTTATATAAGACAAAGAGAAAAGGTTAAGAATACGGGCTCTATAGTATTTTAAATCTATTACTATCTGAACCATCTATTATTATGATTCACTTATAGATCACATTTTGGACAAAGTGATGTGTTTATACCATGCTCAAGTACATGTAAGCTTCTAAACTTTATTATGTATGAATCAACGACATTTACTTAAAAAATAAATCTAATTTGTTGTTCATAGATTTTAGCTTATTTCAAATTATGAAACCTGACAGTTTTTTGTAAAGACGCTTGTGAATAGGTCATCACTGCACAAGTATTATTTATTTTGCATAGGTTAAAAAACACTAGTGCTTAAGAATAAAAAAAAGAACAGAGTAAATTTGTTCTAATAGGTTTGTTTTCCACAACGTCTTTGTAGGTCGTTAGTGATTTCTGAAGGATGATGCAGGAATGAATATAAGTCTAACGAACTATACAGAGGTTGTTTGTTATGTACACATAATAACACAATATTCTCATTTGGATAGCATTAAAATATTTAATCCTGCTGGTATAGTTTATTTTGGTATGGGATTGAAATATTGGATTGATGGGATGAGAAGATTATACCAAGTGTGCACGTACTTTTCACCAATAAAGGCACTTTGACAGTGTTCAGATACATAATTTTTGATAGATCATTATACCACTCTTATAGACTATGTTACTGATATCACACTATGTTAGGAGGAGTGAAAAACTGGTATTGCGCAGTAGCGCAAATCAAATATTTAAATTTATGACAAGTATGTAATATACCTGCTTCGAAGTAGATTCAATAATATTTAGTAATTATTTATTATAATATATAATTACATATTATATACTATAACATAGTATATACTAGTAATTATATATTATAATATATTACATATAAAATATAATCTATATTTTTAAATTTACAATGTAATTATTGTTGCTAACAACTTGAAAAATCTTAAAAATCAATAATGTTATTTTCAA
Source organism: Hermatobates lingyangjiaoensis (assembly GCA_026182355.1). Lineage (NCBI taxonomy): Eukaryota > Metazoa > Arthropoda > Insecta > Hemiptera > Hermatobatidae > Hermatobates > Hermatobates lingyangjiaoensis. Next base: position 3,982,924 of record JAPFBL010000881.1, read on the forward strand.
CTTACATCTTTTTATTAGTTTCTCTGATATTCGATTTATCAATGACTAGTTGTATATTATTTACCGTTAAATAGATAGTTGTTACTTACATAAGAAGGATAATTATGTATTCATGTGGTCGATAATATTTCTTTGTCACTCGATGGACTGCCAGAATGAATGATTTATCTGAGATAATTTAATAACAAAGTTGAGGTAAAGTGGTAAAATTAGCTGGCAATCTTTCTAATGCACTCTAGATAATTTATGTTTAAATTGTCTCCTCAATGAAGATTGAATCGATGGAGGCTTTTAGACTTGTGCCGATTCAGCGCGAATAACTTCTCCTCTCTGTCTTTCCAATCCAACAACAGCATAACGAGCTACAGTCAACAATTGACAATACTGCCATTACAGTGTCGAACAGTTCTTCTGATTGGGCTGTTCCAGTCGAATCCATTCATTACTTGTCACAGCGAGCCTATCAAAACTCAATGTCCTTAAAACACATTCTCTCTCATTAACGAAAATGGATCATTCATCAGGCATAACACTACTTTTTGAAGCATTGTATAACATTATTTTAAAGTAATTATGAATTACTAAATTTACAATTTTCTTACGATACAATTGATCAAAGCATTAAGATATAATCATTATATATAAGATATAATCTTATATCTATATCTAGGAGAAATATTATCACACACACATAACATATATATGAGTAGCAGTTTGCTTCTCAACGCGAGTACTTCATACTTCTTCCCGATAACGACGGATGTCGAAATATCGAAGTGAGATCTGTAGTGACTTTCTGTGTTCTTTCCTCTTTGTTAAAGTTTATATATATATATATATATATATATATATATTATCAACAGAAAAAATGATCCACAAAGGGTAATAAACGTTTCACAGTAAATTTGACATATGGCTGTTTCAAACAGTTAAAGATTGTATTTATTTTTTTACATTTTTGTTCTCTTTTTTTTATTTTTTATCTTAGTTTCCAACCTTATTTTATTTTAATGTATATTTTTTGTTATTAATTTACTTTTTATTATTTTATATTATTATATTTCATTATTATAATTATTTTATTATTTTTTTTCTATATTTTGGCGTTTATTTTCTTTTATATTGAACTGTTATTTATACAACTTCAGTTTTAACTTATAAATTATTCTAATCATATTCATTATTATTATTTAAGTGTATAATATTTATATTCTTGGATTTTCATCAGTTTCAGTTTTCATTAGTGTCAGTATTTATTTTCTTCTTAATATTCTTCATTATTATTATCATCGTTATTTGTTAGTATTCTTTTTGTGAATATAGATTCTATTTATACAATATTACATTTTATTATATACAATTATGTAAAATTTGTTTTAACCTGACAACATATATTCTACACTATTTTGCTTTATGAAAATTTGGTCTAGCGTGAAACAATTCTTAATAAGCTACTCAGTACGACGTTTCATTCATATTTCTAGACATCTTTACGGCTATATAAAACCTTGATAAAGTAAAATTGCATACTTCAAAAACACAAAGGAATAGAAAAAAAAATTAGACTCTATGACCCACAATCAATATATCGACCCGTTTAACGGTCGCCCTCAGGAAAAGAAGTGGTTTTGTGAGAAGACAAAAGATAACTCACATATATATTTCTTTTTAGCAACCAAGGTTGGACCAGAATACACAGAATACATTTTTATGTTTTCTATGTATATTTTTGTTTTTTATGATATTTTTTTAGAATATTACAAAAAAATAGTTCGAGACCAGGATATTGTAAAATAGTAGTCAAGAGATAATAGGATGTAATTCCTAAACCAGCTCTGGGAAACCTGCAGCCCGCCGAGGCGTTGTGTGCGGCCCACGACCTCTTTTGACATCATAACTTTTTATACCCGAACCAGGAGCCACAAGACGGCAGGTGATCACACCGTAACAAACAAAGTAGGATTAAATCAATGCTTTCTCTCGATTATTGTAATATAAGTCATTCTACTAATCTACCTATATCGTAGAAAACAAGTTCAAAGGTACTTGAGGGTTTTGTTGATGCAGAACCTGGATAAGCTGCACTTTGAGTGAACTGATGTTCAGGCTGATTGTACTCTTCAACAAAAGTATAACTCTGAGACACTGATTGAACTTCATAACTCCTTAACTTGAGAGAAATTTCTATTCATAAAAAGTTGAGCTGCAAAAATATTTTGCATTTTTGACTCTACATATATCTGTGAACAAAGCTTTTCATGTATGAAAATAAAACTGAATAAAAACAAATGTTCTATAACAGTCCAAAATTTACAGATAGTAATGGGATCTCAACAGCAACCTTACTCCGCACTTCAAAAAAATAATTCAGACCTTTAATAATAAGCGATTGTCTCATTCAGTCATAAAATTAGATTTATACTTTTCAGAATAAAGACTTGGTAAGTTGATTTTTTCAGCTAATTTAACTGATTTTAATACTTTTATTACATTTTTCAAATATTAAATTTCATGTTTGTTAACGAATTCTATCAATGCGACCCTCAACTGCCCTCTGCTCCAACAATGCGGCCCCCCAGCATAAAATAATTGCCCACGCCTGCCCTAAAATGCAGGGTTTTAAATTATAACTTTTCATTTAATAATTTTTAATTCATTAACTGATATTTCGTAACAAATTAACTTTTGATATGTGATTAGTTCCTCTCTAGTTTATACAGTAATTTTGAAAATGTTTGTCCAAAATAAGACTTTACCGTGATTTCACTATATCAAATACTTATATAAGTTTCTTAAGACCTAATTTTAATACGAACCAGTCTTTTGACCTATGTACATATTGTATAGCAACTTTGACACGAAATTTTTTGATACTAATATAATTTCATATTCTAGGGGAGGTTCAATTATTTTATTCATGTGTTTTGAAAATTAGAGAAAATTGTTAATGGAACGATTCGGAACAAATTTAGGACGTACATTTCGTAACGCATGATATTTCCAAATTATGCGAGTTAAACAACAAAATCATTATTTCAAAAATTATAAAGTGATTCTTTAATACAGTTAAAACTCCTCTGTTTCGATAAACTGTATTCTGTTACTATAAGATAAACAGTAACCTTTTAAACAAAACCTTTAAACTATTACAGTTACCTTTCTAAACAGTAAAACTTTAATACTAAAGACTGGTTTAAATTTTATGATTTTTTACCAAATCTATTACTCAGAGAAATGAAATAATCTTAATTATTTGTTGTATAGTTAAAATAAGAAACCAACTAATAAGAATGGTTTAATATTTACTAAAATGTTTTAATTCCGCAAAATGACTAAAAACATAGAGGATTACATTGAATACAGAATCTCATTCTGACATCTTACGTAATAACGCAAATCCCTTCCAATTATCTCCTGACCTTCTCAGCCCAGGATTATCTCATTTTATTTTTATAAATACAATTTTGTTATTATTATTTTCTCTATATCTAAACCATATTTCAAATTAATTACACTTCATTTAAATAAATATATCAAGGATATATAACGGTTTTACCTTAATTCATTTCAAAAATAATAGTTAGCTTCAAATGGATTAGAAAGTAAATTTAACTTTTCATGTTAATAATAATATTTAGCCATTAATAATAAAAAAATCTAATATACTTAGAAGCAGTCTAAATATTGCTTAAAATACGACTCCTTGAATTTATTAACAAAATTATCATGTATTTCAGTGTTAAGTTTATATAATATATATCATTATATAACTGTATCAAATTTTTCTTATCGCAACCTCAGTATTACATTCTGCATTGGCTTTCTTTACCTCTTTTGGTCCAGTGAGAAACAATTATTAAAAAACCTTAAGCTAACGTTTTCCTTTTACCTCATACCTCGGTTTTACAGACTAAATGTGGAACTGAGATAAAAAATTAAAACTACACACTAAAAGTGAACTTTTCCAAAATTTCTGATTTCAGAACTTCTGATTTGGAAGCGGACATAGTTAAAAAAACTTTAGCCCCTAACTTAGCCTTAGGGACTAAGAACTTCAGTTCTTCTGCATTCCTGCTCGCTGACTCCTCTATATGTAGCTTCAAAATTCTTGTAAAACTTGTAAGCTGGCCTAAAATAAATGGACAGCAATGAAACAATGAGTTTAAAAAGATAAAACTTTTGAACGGTTATTATTTCATATCAAAATATCAACACATCAAAACAGTTATTAAAACATCAAAACACTAATTAGAAAATTAGAAAAGTTAATAAGAAAAGAGACTAGAACAAAGGTTCAAAAACTGTTTAACTAAATTTGTATGAATGAAAATCTGCTCCCTAATTATACAAATATATATATATATAATAATTAAATGAAACGGTCCAACGGACTTTTAAATAAAAACCAATTAAAAAAGATGGCACACTGATAGACACAGGAATAGCTCACTTCTATATTTCGACTATCGTTGTCATCAGGAGGCGAAGAGTCCCACAGGAAGGCAGAGCGGTGACTCTTCGCCTCCTGATGACGACGATGGTCGAAATATAGAAGTGAGTTATTCCTGTGTCTATCTGTGTGCTATCTTTTTTAATTGGTTATATATATATATATATATATATATATATATATATATATATATATATATATCAATGATCAAACCACAATAAGAAATGGGAAAACAAGACTAAGATCTTTCAACCGTAACAAGCGGTCTTCGTCAGAGTCAAAAACCCAACTGTACACTAGATGCAGAAAACATCTGGTGAGGAGTTGAGAAGAGTGGGAGGGAAGAGTGGTATTTTAAAAGGGTGAAAGCACAGGAAAGGACTAATGTCCAGAAAGGGATGTTTGGGGAAACAAAGGAGTACAGTAAGAAAAAGTAAAAAACTATCCGCTAGCTGTCAACCCTCTTTGAAGAGGCTATTGCCCTCGTGACGAAAGTATCAAGTTTGAAGAGACCGTTACTAATGTTTATAATATTAGATCTATTAAATTTAATTAGAGACGATTCAATAATATTTCTTAACAACATTGATTTTTCATAGGTAATAAATTTAGCTCCTGTCCAATCAATATGATGATTTTCATTTTTTATATGCAAGAAAAAGGCACTACTTTTTTCCTGTCTACTTACGTTATATTGGTGTTGTTTTACACGTGTCTTTAATGATTTACCAGTTTGACCAATATAAATTTTATGGCAATTTTTGCACGGAATTGCATTTTATAAATACCAGCGGACTCCAATTCGCTGGGAGAGTTTTTTATTAACATATTACCCACGTTATTACGATTAGAAAACACTACATTAAAATCAAGTTGTTTGGCTAATCTTGGAAGGGGGTCCAATGATTCGTGGTATGGCAAAACTATAGAATTTGATAATAAAAGGGGCTCTGTTGAAGTATTAGTGAAAGTTTTTCTAGCACCCTTCAAAGCTAAATCGATATAAGAAAAGGGGTATTTTAATGAAAGGGCAATTGACCTAATGTTATTAATCTCTTCATTAAGAAATTCAGGAGAGCAAATTCTTAACGCCCTCAAAAACATATTTCCAAAAACAGAAATTTTAACATTTTTGGATGCGAAGAATAAAAGTGAACGTATGCAAGTACATTCATAGGTTTTCTATATACACTAAAGCGTAACTCATTAGGTAACCTATGGATCAGGACATCTAAGAAGGGCAAATTACCACTTATTTCTTCTTCCATTGTGAATTTGATTGTCGGCACTAATGAATTCAATTTTGTTAGGAAATCAACTTTATTTAAAGAATTGGGACAAATGCAAAGAATATCGTCAACATATCTATACCATTTAATATTTTTGGGCAAAATTGAGCTTAACCCAGTGTTCAGTTGGGTTTTTGATTCTGACGAAGACCGCTTATTACGGTTGAAAGATCTTAGTTTTGTTTTCCCATTTCTTATTGTGGTTTGATCATTGATTGTTGTTTCACGTGTTTATGTGAAATCTTTATATATATATATATATATATATATATATATAATATATATATACTTATATATAAAGGTTGCAGTTTTTTGTGAAATAAAGTAAGAAGTAAGGTTTTGATAAAAAGACCAATAAAGGTAGTAAAGAGTAATATAACGTGGGCGCAGAAGACGGATTGATCTGAAGACGGATTGCGCAGAAATTTGAGTTTGTAAGTGTGTTTTCTTACTCTGTATGTTATTCTTCTTCGATTTTGAACTTGTATATATATATATTGTATGTTTTGTTATTTGACCTAGCCCTCAATAACAAAACATACAATAGAATAGAAGAGGTCAAGAACAATTTCTGGAGATTATATATATATATGCTTACCTAATAAAATCAGGTAGAGAATGAGGCCATCATTACATCTACTAGCACGGAAACAGATATCTTCATGTTACTGAAACCGATTAAATAACATAAGAGCTGGAGTCAGGAATCTCATTAAAGATGTGAACTCTGAAACAGACATTACAAGTAAATGGGCATTAGAGATAGACTGGCTAGTATTAACTACGACTAATAATTACCATCTCCTGACTTCGGATATTGGAATAACTTTTGTCGCTAAAGGTATAAAGGTTAATAAGGTTGGCATATCTGATCCTCTCTACCTAACAAATGCCACTAAAGCTCTACTTCATAGAGATTACTTGATTATACTTAACAACATTTGACAATAAACATGTGAAATAACAATCAACGTCCAAACCACAATAAGAAGTTAGAAAAATGACTAAAATTTGTTGTTTTTCATTAAAACTACTTTTTTTTTCATTGGACGTTGATTATATATATAGACCATACTTTTTTCCTTCAAATGATAAAGTACTTTTTTTTTCAGATATTCTTATTTTTTCTACTTATTTATTTCAAAACTGTGATATGGCTGATTTTTAGTGACAGTGGTTTTTAAACAAGTATTTTTACTCAATATCTCAAATATTTTAGATGTTTCAAGACAATCATTGGTACTTGTAAAAACATGAGTAAAGAAATCAAATTTGGGTATTTAAAATAGCTTGTACAACTCGTAAAGAAAATAAAAATTCAATAAAAAACTTAGCCTTCGTGGGTATCGTTTCAAAGAATATTGCTCTGTTTTTGTTGACGTTGTGGTTGCTAATTAGAAAATTATTTAGTATATGCATTCTATGGTGTGTACATCCATCCTGCACGTTTTAGTTTATGTTTGCGATTTCTGGAGAAGATTTCAAGAAACATTACTGATTTATATATATTATAAATTATATTAAATAGCTTATATATATTATAAACTATTCAATTAAAAGTAAATGAAATTAACTTTTTAATCATACATACCTCGTCAAACTTCTCTAAAGTTTGATAAAATGAAAGTCATATGGCTTCAAAACTGTAATGTTTTCTTATAAATCCTTAAAGTTTTGTACATCTTCTCTTACTCCTGGATTATTGCAAGTCATTTTAAATACCAATTGGACCTATCCTCTGGGTCTCATAACTCCGGAATATTGTAATTTACTCTTTATTGTATAGGATTTGTACAACCTAATGCTTCTAAATCTGTTGTAACAACAATTTATTATTAATTATTAGAAAATTATGTTCATATACTTTACCAAAATGTATAAAATATCAGAAAAAACCATAAACAACTAAATGTTATATAGAAATACATTCTTTATATTTAAACAAAATAAACTTACTGATCTAGAGGCTCAAATTTATTATTGAAAATAATCAGTTATGAGTTATGTTCGTATTAGTGTGAAGCAAAAAAGGTAGCAACATGAATTTCTGTTAGATTGGAGGAGAAATTACCCATTTATAACTTGATTGATATCGATAAATCTATTAGATTGATATTCCATAAATGAATTAGATGATACATTTTTTTTTACTTCAATAGGTTATGTAATTTTCTTATTTTATTTCAAGTGATTACATATGCATTAGTATCAAGAAAATGGAATAGGAGTTTAAATAAATATTTTGAAGTTTTACTTTCCTATCGCTTCAAAAATTTAGTACTTAATAAGCATAGCTGACTTAAGAACCTTTATTTACACTCTTGTATTACAATTCTGATGTAAGCAGTAATTGTGGCAATTTTAAACTTTATGTTAGCAAAGCGGTAATTTTATAAATTGTTTGGTGACAATAATGGTTGGTAGTTTTCTGGTCTGTCTTTATTAATGATGAACAAGGTAAAATGTGTAAAGTATTCTGATGAATATTTTATTTATGGATTTGTAGAAAGCTTGAACCTTTGAACAAATCCAGGTTATCTGTACATATATATCACAAAGTGCCTCAACCCTGGGAGGGTTGCACCCCCACCTTTACTGCCAACACATGCGCACAGCCTGCGCATCCCAGTCTAGATTACATTACAGTGACAGCTACACAAGGGGACACACATGGTCCAAACATTGGCCTTCAGTGATACCATGCAAAGAAGACTAATTTTATATTGTGAGTTATAAATTTTGCCTATTATTATTATTATTTGAGGGTGACTATAGCACTGAGTCTTAAAAACTATTTTACATCCCCCCTTCTGTGGTAAAGTAACCCAACAGTTAGCTTCAACGCCTCCAAGAAGCTCAGCACTTTTTCTGGGTCCAGCAGTAATAGTTTTTTTTTCTATGGTTTTGTTTAGTGTCCCGAAGCACCTACCTTTCTGCAGTAAAGTTACCTGACAGTCAGCCAGCAGTTGCAACGATGTTTCATCATCTTCCTTGTAGAATCTGATAATGCACAAACCATCATTGATAATGCCCATTCAGGCTTGCTACGTTTCGGGAGAAAGTCACTTTCTCCTCCTTCGGGACAGTCTTCTTCGGGTCCTGAGGTGCACTTGTCGGAGGTTGGCTCCCACTAGTTAGTGCATTTGGTCCCTGTGCGCTTTTGGAGGATGGTCTCCAGCCTTCTTTCTACTTTTTATCATACAGGGAAAAATCACTGAACTTCTGTCGGTGATATTTGGTCTGCTCTGGTAGAGTACCGCTTACCAGAGTAAGGTTATTTACTCAAGTGGGTCGCCTGGTACCCTTGAGGCTCCATTCGTAATACAGTAACCTCTGTATCATCCAGTTTTCGGCACGGATCGCATACGCCTTGGGGATGGGATGAGAGGAGAGGACTTGGGAAGTTGGAAGGTTGTGAAACGAAGATGGTAAGGGCCAGCGCCTGGTCACCTTCTACTCCTCTTTCGTTTGTCCCTACATATAACATATAACAGGGTTACCACGTGAAGGCTGAAAGTCGAAGTTGAGTTCTAGAGACTATAAGAGGCGCACAATCACTCCATTACTACCCTAAATTTTGCCTCAATACATTAGTGATCTTATACGATTATATGAAATCGTACAGGGCTAGACCGACGACTTAACGTCCTCTCCAAGGGACGATGTGATCAAATTTATTTAACTCCCACGCAAACAAATTAGAGGTTAGAGTGGTATTGAACTCCGGACCTACCGCCCATCCATTAGTTCTCAGGTGAGCACGTTACCACTGAGCTAACCTGACCCCCAAACCAAGACTAACTTGACATAAGTTCGGTCTGTGGTAAACTTTAACTCTCTGACAGGTTGAGTTTCACATTTCTTTCTGAAGTTCCTGCTGCTTTATCTTGCAAACAGTTGGATCTCTCTCGTAACAAGCATCATTGTTTCCTCTTTAATATTTTTTTTTTATTATTAATAAAATCAATTTTGATTTCAATTAATCTCTGTTCATGTGGATTAAATATGCGCGAGAAGCATTTATTGATATTGTCGGCATTTATTCACAAAATATACATCTGTTGTCCTAGCACTAGCAGTAAATAATCTTCCGTTAATCTACTAATGAAAAATGTTTAAAAGCGCATTCAACACAATGTTTTTAATGCACCATTTGTTCAAAAACCTTCAAACTACAGAGATATTTCAATGTGCATTTTAAAAATTAAAAAAACTCCACTAATGGAAAGTTGCACTGCAATCATTACAAGTAATGCTTCAGTAAACATTAGTTTATTCAACCATGTCCTTTATTGTAACACCCATAACTGTGTTGTTTGTAATATAAATATTGAACACTAATTAAAGATGGATTCAACCATTATTCTTGATTCAATCAGTACAGTGTAGCCAACTTTACTCTGAAAACCTAATATCTTTCAATAGTGTTAAACACTTATAAAAAAAGTGTTAACTCATAATTTATGATTATGTAGCCGATATTACTTCGAGATTCCAATATCCTATTTGAAAATATACACTTGTAATAAAGAATCCTTCAATTTTTTTTGCCTGTAAATAAAACTTACATCTATAATTCAAACATCCGTTTTAAATGTTCAGAAGAGGTATTTTTTAAATTGTTCAGCCATTTAAAAAAGTAGCAAATCAAAGTATTTTGATTACTTCTTCTTTGACAGTTCAATTAATTGCAAAAACTGGAAATACGCATGCAGTAGCTAAAAATGATGTCAATTTATTTTACTGAATTTATTGATTTACAGTATAAATATTAGAAATACATGTATTTTATTTATCGTGGTAAAAAAAAAAACAATCATTCCGCTAAAGGAAGATATTTCATTTTATCCTTCTCTTCTTTTCAATTCTTCCAAAATGTTGTAATACATTTTTATAAATAAACATAAAACTTGCAGTAAAATATCAAAGAGGGTTGATTAGATTAAAAAATAACAAAAAAAATGAGGTTAAGGGATGATAAAAAATGAGAAACCCTGCTTAAAATAAATTGAGTAGCCCCAGGGAAGTAATATTCTCTACCTGAATGCCGTTAGTGAAATAAATATATGGAAACTTTGAGATCATTTTTCTTTTACATTTTGTGTCTATAAGACTGATGTATAAATTAACTTTTTCGATTTATATGACACTCATTAAAAATATCATAAGGATTTGTTAAAACACCAGAGTGTAATTATCTCAACCCATTTTTTAAAACAACAGATCAATGTGACTAAAATTAAATTAAATTTCCTTATTCTCAGTCATAAAAAAATGTTACACTATCACTGGATACTTTGATTTCAAAATGTTTATCGATTTACACGTTTAAGGTCCCCTAAGCTCATTTTTGAAGTAGTTTTGATGATGTGTGTATGTGTGGTGGGTTGGTGGACATAAATTGTTTTTATATTAAATCCAAAAATAGGCCTCTTAAATCATATGAGTTCTCAAAATAAATCATTTTTCTTGAAATAATATCCCAAGGAAGGTCTACTTTATTTCCATTTTCTATTTCTTGACTGAATTCATTTTCTTCTCACTTCTACATCTATATGGTTTCAATTTGCAGTCATTTTTGATCTGATAATAACATTAACAGAAAAAGTTTCAATATTTTTCAATATAATAAATGGCCAAGTTCAAGCGAAAATGCTAAGTTTTTTTTTTACCTATGATTGAATCAGAAATGTGTGAATGCAACATTAGTTAACACCTTCCAACACATATAATTCAAATGAAGCATCCATAAGCTTCATATAAGATTATGATCCGTATAGTTTTTGATATTATCGTTACAAAGGAAAGTGGAAACATCGTAAATATAAACTATAAGCACTATAATAATAATTTGCATGAGATATCTATCCAAAAAAAATCTGGAGTGGCCTACACTCTACTTTACTATAAGTAACTTAATGTCAAATTTCTTGAGTATATAAAACATAACGTCTCATTTAACCATAACATAAATATCTAAATGGGATATAATTATTAGCATTGCATTCGTGAGGTAGTACAGATAGTGATTGAAGGACATATCAATTTATAAGCTTATTTTTGTACATCACAAATAATTTATTATTTGCAAATAATTTCATTAGTATAACTACAGCAGTAATAACATTTTTGAAAAACCGAAGTGAACATTTCTTGAAACGATTTATTCTCCTACAAGAGAAAGGCTTTCGTTCAAACAGCCAGTGGATTTCTTACATCGTTTACTTGACATCCTTCTACATTGAATATTACAGTAAACTTTTAAAATTTAAAACAGGAAAATACCCTTTTTTTCTCTGAAAAACATCTTAAATAGCGAAGAAAATGTTATTTTAAGGTGCTTTGTTAATTAAAGATGTACGATAATTACATTTATTAATCTCTAAACGAAAGATTCCAATTATGAATTATCATTTAAATTTTTGATCTTTTATAGAATTATTATACTGGGAATTTTAATCTTTAAAATAATAATAATAATAAGCTTCTTAGTATTTAATAAGATCATTTTCCTTCCCCTTTGCCAAATAACATATATACGAATTTTTTCTGAGTGAGTGTTATTATTTTCCTGCACAATATTATTCCTCTTACATCTCATATAAGTCAATAAACAATTTAAATTATTCCTTTATAAATATCAATTTTATCTCAGTGGATGTGCCCAAAAAATTTCTAAGTCAGTGTAAACAATGTAAAAAAATATAAAAAATTCGACAAGTATAGCAGGTGATCTCTTAGTCTAAGATAAACAAACAGTTTTTATATCGTTATTGCTCTTTCCCATAATTGAAATTTCATGATTTTTTTTTTATGAATTGCTAATTTTTTGTTCCATTTTTGGTCAAATTTTCATTATTTTTTAATCAACCGTTTAGCGTCAAAAAAACATTTTCTGAAAACAGAAATCGTACTGTAACGCCCCTTTAGCGAATGTAATTTTGAAAAAATATATCTCAACTCATTTTACACATAATGTTCTATTTATAGGCATAGTTTCATTCTTGTCCGTCAAACAGTATGGCTTGTATCGCTCTCACAATGTTTGAGATTAAATTATAAGTCAAAATTTTTACATTTTATTGAAAAAAAAATATTTCCTGTTGTTTTAAAATTCAGAATATATTTTTCGTTTGTTACATTTGTAACCTCAAAGATAATGTCAAAATTTCAAAACTCTAGAGTTGTTAGTTTAGGAGAAATAAATGTTTTAAAAAAAACGGTTTTTGGCAAAAAAAGTGACTTTCCCATCATGCATAATTCTTCCCAAACAATAGGGATCTTCGTCTTTATGGGGCCCATTTTTGTGTAAAATATCAACTTGATCCATCAAAGATTCTGGACCGTAGCGTGGTAACAAGCAATGCTAACACACGCACCCACCCACCCACCCACCCACCCACACACACACAGACATCATCGTAAAAACGTCATAAAACGACTTCTGGTACCTCAAAACATGTAATTCCGTCAAAATCTCGAGATCGAATTTTTTCACGATCACTATACTTTACTTATAATATAGTAATATTATTTTGCAAAAAAATGTGTATAAACTATATATATATATATATATATATATATATATATATATATATATTATATTCAGAAAAATAACACACAGAAATAAAACAGAAACTCACTTCTATATTTTAATGGCTTTGTCATAAGAAAAATAGATGTGAATTTCCCTAAACCACCCTAGTATATATATATATATATGGTAAAAAAATTTCTCATAAACATGTGAAATAAAACCCCAACTCAGTTGGGTTTTTGACTCTGAAGAAGACCGCTTGTTACCGTTGAAAGATCTTAGTCTTGTTTTTCCATTTTGATATTGTGGTTTGATCATATATATACGGGTGTGTGTACATATATATATATAAATATTGATAAAAGTATCAACCGTGAAAGCGAAACAAAAATTAAAGTTTATCAGGACTTTGTCAGTTCTTCAGGTTTAAATTAAACTCTCATGACCTACGTTTCGGTTTTTATATAAAACTTTTTCACAGTCTCATATCACATCGATATATCCTTCTTATATCCACATAGAAACCTATAATGTTTATCCCAAATACGTAAATATTGATAAAAGTATCGACCATGAAATAGAAACACAAAGTTTAGCAGGACTCGTTCACTGTTCATTAGTATCAATATTTATACATTTGGTATAATAATTATGAGTTTCTTTGAGAATATAAGAACATATGGATGTGATATGAGCCTATGAAAAAGGTATTAAATAAAACCGAAGAACTTAAATAAAATTTAAACCTGAAGAACTGACCAAGTCCTGATAAACTTTAATTTTTGTTTCGATTTCACGGTTGATACTTTTATCAATATTTATATATATATAAACGTTGGCTATGAGATAATAATTGCATCCTAAAAAACTGACCGAGTCCTGATAAAAGTGTATTATATATATATATAATATTTTATATGACTACTACTTTAAATTATATTTGTTAACATAAAGACAACATTGCCACGCACTGTTGCATGTTTGTAGTAAATTATATGCTAGGCCGTCTAAATAAGTAAAGATCCAACTAATGATTTTTGTACTTAATGGTTTTTATAGTGTTACTAAAACTACAAACATTTAACTTGCTCTTTTAACAATGATTGAAGTCAGTTTTAAAATATATTTGAACTACATGTTCATTATCGATAAGTATTTGACTTTCAATAAATCAATCTGAGGGCTGATAAGCTTTGCGGCCTCAGGTCAGCGACATTTTGACTTTGCTGTAAGTAAAGTATCGTGGTCATTAAAACAAACTGCGTTTGGTATTATGACGGATTTGCGTTTCTAAAGAACTTCCAAATATTTGTTTTAACTTTTTTTTTATTTTTTTTTCATATATAAGAAAGTTAGTGATTATATATTAATGCTTTTGTAACTGACTACAACTCACATGGTTTGATAAACATTAATAGATAGATATACTTATTTATGGGGTATAAAAACGATATTTTTATACTTTTACAATATGTGAACCGCTTTTCTTCTTCAGACTTTCATATTTTGCCGTTATTGTTGAGTGTTTTGAGTGATTATTTTTTTATGTGTTTCTAATTTGAACTTAAAGTTATGTATCTATAGTTCACATACATAGAACAGAAGATAGTTCAGATAAATGTTTATGTAATCCTTGGAGAGGAAGTCAAACAGTCGGACAAAAAGGCTGTACGATACAGGTACTTTTTAAAAATCCCTACCATAAATACACTTGAATCGTACAAAACTTAGGACTACTGATTTAAAATCAGTATCCGATTACTAAAAAAAAAATAGGCACCAAATAATAAATGAGCTACTCTTTCCACCACTAGAAGAGCACTAAAGGTGAAACTAGAACAGCCTATAAGTTCTAGGCTATTGTTCTATAAGTTGTGTGAAAAAAAAACGAACATGTTAATGCTACTAAGTGTTACCTGATTTTGAATTTATCACTCTTCAATACATTTTTGTAACTGAAAAATGTAGTCTAAAACAGTATTTTTTACTAAAATTACTTTCATAGAAGAAACATATGTTTTCTTAAAAAAACATTATTCAAGTTGATAGTTATTGTGTTTATGATTTGGAAATATTAATTATGCTTAAATAGAGGTTGTAGATAAAATATTAGAAGAAATTGCAATAATGAGTAATAAGTGGAGTGTTTGTTGATAATAGTTCCTTTGATAACGATGGTAGGAATCTTGTATATGGTGTGGTAGCCGGAAGGCTTGGGAACGCCGGTGAATCAAAACAGGTAGGTATCTTCTGGTAGCTACCAGTTCGACACAAGGCAATGGTTGGATTCGGGTCTTACATGAGTGCTTCATAAACTGCAATTACTTGTTTTTTTCATGTTTAAAATAATAATGTAATACATGTAATGTAATAAATAATAATAAAAAAAATAATAATTTTAAAAATAATGACACGGGAAACAGCCTATCAAAGGAGTATTTATTTCTTGTTATTGTGAACAAAATGGTCAATGAAATCCAGTTTATGATTGATTCAGAAGACTAGTAGAAAATGGCCGTGACAAATCCCGGCAACTAATATGTAAGAGTTACTGTTTCCATAAGCAGAGTAAGAATTCAAACATCAAAAAGATGAAAAATCTTACACATGCTATTCATAAATCACTGATCTCAGTTATTATTTGGAAATCTGTTTCTGTTTGTAACATTTTGTTTGCATACAATGTGAAAAACAACGACTAACTAAATTATTGATATTTAAAATTAGGCACATTATTTAAGATTGAAGTTTATTTTTTTTAAAAAAAAATACATTTTACTTGTTTACATATAGCATTATAACTGCAAAATTTTAGATTATATATTAAAAGAAAAAACCAAAAAGTTTACTTTTACACTTTTCAAGGAAACATCAAACGAAGATAATGAATTTTTTTTTACGAAGCAGAAAGAAAATATTGTTGAATCACCTGTCAAGAGATTCTCCTTGCTGGCATTAATATTTATTGCTGAATAATTGATTGAGCCCAAAAAGCACTTATCTCCCAGACAAGCTTTGTCTGCAATTTTTGTTCAAACTTTACTACTTCTGCCATTTTTAATGATAATTATACAAAAAATAAATTATAGAAATGCTGCGATATAATGCAGCAATTTTTAATACAATACATTATAATGTAATAATATTATTCCATTATATACTTACATTATATATCATTATAACACAAATATAAATAATACAATATAATTGTATAAAATAGTACAAAATTAGTGAATCTTATATATCACGTCTACTATTTTTTAAATAGCATTAGTATTAAATTGTAAATAATGAATTAATAAAGTTATATTTAACTTTGCTTGGTTCATAAGCAAATGAAAATGTAAATATCTAATTTAGCTTCGTATTTGCTTAATTAATGAAGTTAAATAAGTTATGTGTTTACTTAGTAAACTTAAACCTTACAAGTTAATTATTTAAGATCATTACTTACTTTAGATTATTATTTAAGTTCACTTACTTAGTTGATTTATTAAATATGACATTTATAACTGATTAAAGCACGAACAACATTTATGTTAAATCATGAATATGATAAAAATGTAAAGAAAAAGAATATTGTAAAATAGATGTCATAAAAACAATATTAGCACATTAATACTACCTTTTTGTTATTATCGACTTGATTGAAGTGAAGTAAAATTATTTTACGAGTGATTGATACGGACTTCCTGATACAGTTTGATTGGGGCTTCTCAACTTTTCTTTGCTTACACCTCCTAAGAGATATCATGTCATGTGTGGAACCTGTAAATTAAACAAAATGTACTTATGCTTAAGCAAAATTTTGAAAAAAAAATATTGAATTAGTAGGTCATATTTTTTAATCAGTCGATAAATAAAAATTTAGAAATGAAATAATTTTATTACATTATGAATTCTAAATAAAATGTTGACACACACACACACACACACACACACACACACATATATATATATATATATATATATTTGTAAATTTGGGGAGCAATCCTTCTTTTATACATGTTTTGTTGAACGACCTTTGTACTGTGGCATGAATCAATTTCATAGTCCATCTTTCAAGTTTTCTCACCTTTGATTTAAATCTTTCTGGTACTAAATACACTAGTTCTCCAAATGATTTATTCTTTATAACTGACATGTTTCGGTCTCCTTGACCATCTTCAGATGGTATTTAGTACCAGAAAGATTTAAATCAAAGGTGAGAAAACTTGAAAGATGGACTATGAATAAATATGATTAACTCTGAAGATGGTCAAGGAGACCGAAACATGTCAGTTATAAAGAATAAATCATTTGGAGAACTAGTGTATTTAGTAACAGAAAGATTTAAATCAAAGGTGAGAAAACTTGAAAGATGGACTATGAAATTGATTCATGCCACAGTACAAAGTTCGTTCAACAAAACATATATATATATGATAAGGTATTGTTTTCTTAACCACAATTTACTTATAAAAACATTTTTTCTTCTTCTTGGAGTTTGGTCAGGGTTGATATACGGAATCACTTTTTCGCCAACGTTTAGTCATTATTTTAAGACATCCTCAGGGCTATAAACTAACAAAAAACAAAAAAAAATGGATATTTGTAATATCTACCTTGCAATCATCATAACAAATTTTAAAAACTTACTTAATCAAGGCTAACTTCTAATTCCGAACCAAGAAAACCGTTATCTGTCATTACATGTGCTACTACACAGCGACATTTATTGAAAACACAATTTTTTATATTTCAATGAATCTGTGGCATTATAAACTAAGACAAAATTGGAACATTAACTATTTATAATGGATTCATATATATTATATGAATACATATTATATTTTATGTATACTTATTATATGTAATATACATATTATATGTATATTTTACTTATACACACTATAAGGGACTAGACAAGATTGTCACCTGTCTTTGGAGCAAATCACATCTTTCTACCCTATGACTAGATAGTCAAAATATAGCAGTGAGTTTTTGAATTCTCTTTTATATGTAGTTTTTCCTATTAATATGCTTTGTTTAACTCGTGGAATTGTTTATTTAATTGACTGTATATATATATATATATATATATATATATATATATATATATATATAGAGAGATGAGAGAGAGAGAGAGAGAGAGAGAGAGAGAGAGAGAGAGAGAGAGAGAGAGAGAGAGTTAGCTTCAGCTACTCAAAGGGACTACTTCTGCCCGATGACGACGAATGTCAGAATATCGTTGTGAGTCTTTCTTGTGTGTGTTTTTATTTGTTTTTCTCTTTCCTGTGTGAACTATATATATATATATATATATATATATATATATATTGGCAGAAGTATATTGGCAGAAGTATAAATATTGAAACAGAATACTAAGTATTACATTACAAATTATTTTACAAAGAAAAATAGTATGTGAATTTTAACAACAACTGTAGTCTGAATGAACACGTGACACATCTCATAGAAACCCATATTTATTATCTCAAATTATATAAATATTGATAAAAGTGTCGGGACTCGGTCAGTTCTTCAGATTCAAATTAAACTCTCATTGCCACTGTGTCAGTGTCACGTGTTCATTCAGACTACAGTTGTTAAAATCCACATACTATTTTTCTTTGTAAAATAATTTGTAATATAATACTTAGTTTTTCTGTTTCAAAATTTATACTTCTGCCTATGGAAAATGTTTGTAATAAAGACCAAAACGTTGGCAATGAGAGTTTAATTTAAACCTTAAGAACTGACCGACTTCCGATAAACTTTAGTTTTGTTTCTATTCCATGGTCGATACTTTTATCAATATTTATATATATTGATAAAGTTGGGTTTTTGACTCTGACGAAGACCGCTTGTTACGGTTGAAAGTCTTAGTCTTGTTTTCCCATTTTCTTATTGTGGTTTGATCATTTTATATATATATATATATATATATATATATAAAATTTCACATAAACACGCAAAATAACAATCAATGATGTGTGTTGTGTGTAAAAATATTGTATTATTCTCGCTAAAAAAAATAGTGTTTTTGAGATGAATGATGCAGGGTTTCTGTTATAGCCATGTCCCAGTAATATCGACGGAGAAAGCTGATAAATTGTTTGAGGGTTTGCGGGAGATTGTCCAGTAATGAGATTGACTGAACATGAAAACTGGCAAGTCAATAGCCATTGCCCGAGAATGTCACAGCTACGGAATCATGAAACGCCCTTTGTTTCACCTGGCCTAGCCAAACACTGTCCAAAGATAGCCTTCGCTTCCTCCATTACCTTTATTATAATACACTTAATGCATTTCCCCCACTCATAGAGTTTCGTGTATTTCTTCAACTATTTAAATATAGTATCCCTCCAGTCAATTGTGCTGCTCTGTTACTATTTACTAAGTTATTATGTCGTTATTATAATAATACCTTGTTCAGGGATTATTGACTATCAAGGAGGTAACGATCGATTGTCTGTGAAAGTTGTCCTCGCTTAATTGAAATGATGAACACGTATAGGAGGCCCTGCCATTCCTCAACTGCAGAACAATACGTCTCTTGTTTAGCAAGAACAAAACGTAAAATAACAATTGGCATTAAATCTCAACTCATTGTCACCTTTCCTGCCGCCACATAATGAAACATTTCCCAAATTAACTTGGCGTACAAATCAAAATCAGGAATTCTGATTAAAACATATTTTATCCTTTCTTTCAAGCTTAACAACAGTTCTCTAGATTAAAGCTCGTTTAATGAATACCATTCTTTTAGTCAATTAATTCTTAGTATATATAAACAGTTAATCTATTTGTTTATGAAGATCAAAAATGATAACTTAATATTAATTATTTGTAATTTTTTTATTAACTTACGTGTGTTCATGTTTCATGAACTAACACTTATGAATAATTTGTGATTTATTTTCTTGAATTAAAACTCATTTGGTACAATTTAAGCTTTAGCGCAAAAAAAGCATGTTCATCAGTGTATTAAATCATAAAATAGAAAAACCAATCGGTGAAATATGTTATTTCTAACTCCTGCACTTCGAGGTTTTTACCTTTAGTGCCGTTCTAGAAGCGGAACTTATTGCTCAATTATTCTTGGAGACCTCTGATATTTATGATTAAGTCAGATTATCTGGTTAGAATCAGATCAGCCATTATCATTGTCTGATTAGGAGTCTTGAATTTGACCTCACCCGAGAGTTGTAGAGTAGAGATCTGTAGCTAGTATGAGAGGCAAAGACTCACTTCACTGCTAAGGTCAATGGGCAACAGCTTTTCTAACTACCATAAAAGAAAAGAATATTTTATATCATCTTTATGGTCAAAACGACTCTGGTAGAACATCAGATCAATGCTATTACACTTCACCAAACAAATACAAACAAGTTCATCTAAAATATCTTAACAACCAAATTATAATTATCTGAAGATATGATTTGACTTATGCAAAATATTTATACATATTTACAGGTTAATTTAGTAGTATATAAAAAACTTTTATAAACTATAAATATTTATATATATATTTATAGTTTTAATTTTGTAGTACATAAAAAACTTTTATAAACTAATTGAAAATTGTGGTATATACAAAAGAGATTTATATATTTTTTGGCAGTTCATACGTCGATTTGCCGATTTGGCTTATGGTGAAGAGAACTTCTCCTGGCATAATCCAAGCCATGGTTTAACATCTATGAGCAAGGGAGAACGTCGGGCCACCCTTATATATATATATAAACATTTCACATAAACACGTAAAATAACAATCAATGATGTGTGTTGTGTGTAATAATATTGTATTATGCTCGCAAAAAAATAGTGTTTTTGATAGCCCAAAGATAGCCTTCGCTTCCTCCATTACCTTTATTATAATACACTTGTTATTTTTTTTTCGACAGTCGTTAACTTCATCAAGCTTTTTTTTAAACATTTTCTCTCATTACTGATATCTGATGTCTTATATTTTCTGTTGCTATATTCAACAAACATAGCAAAATGAAACTTTTTTTGTTTTATAAATAAAAAAAAATCCTTGTTTGCATATAAATCCGATAAACTATTACTATCGTGCGGGGAGAGTTTAAGACAAACTAGAAGTCAATTACGAGGCCCAGCTTATCAATTACAACCACCCAATGCTCCAAAAGCTTTAAGTGTCATCACCCATATATGAAGATAGGTTTTTTTAAAGAATTAAATAGATTAATATTAGTAGCAGCTTTGGATTTCATCAAAACAGTGCAAGTTAACATATGCAGATCAACCGAAACAATTTACATGATGTGAGTTATTTACTGATGGTTTATAAACACCTCGATGTATAATTAAAAAATCTTGGAGTATTATTAACTCAAATTTTCCTAAAAAAATTTTTTATATGAATTTTGTAATTAATGCTTTGAAGCATATTCAGTGCTAATCCCATTCTAATAAGGACAATGCCAAATTTTCCCTTCTTTTTTGATTAATGATGAAAGCGGTTTCTCGCCATCATGATATTTCATGATTGACTCAGTTTGTTAGCGACCATCTCTTATAATGCTCATGAAAAACATTTATCTGAACCGATTATTTTGTAAGTGTTGAAAGCACATGGAAACGAAATGAAAAACTCGAAAAATTGGTAGAAGTAATGGGTAATGAAAATAATAGGAACAGTGTTCACTGTTTTCAATTATAAGAATACCCGGCAATTAAATAACTGAGTACTTCATCAAGGACACCTTCAAAATTGTATTTAATATGGTTCGGAAGTGTGGACAGTCAAATAGACAAATGGATGTGAAGGTTTCGTAGGGGCTGACATAACTAGGACAGTGAAATTAATCTCATCATTATACTGACGAGTTTCTTAGATTTGCCCCATTTAAATTATGTCATATTAGATTATAGAAATAATAAATGTGAATCAATTTCACTTATACTATGTTTATGTTAGGTATGGAGTAATTTATGTTATGTTAAACTTCTGTCAGTTCTGTTGCAACTCAGTTTACAAAAGGCTGATACTAATCCCGTCTTGATCGCGTACCAACAGGCCACTGTTCCTGGAGTACTTCTAATTTAATGTTCATTTTCCGAACTATCTTTTTTACGGAATCGTTCGCTTAATTTAAACCTAAAGACTCAAATTCTGTGGAAATATTGAAGAATTATTAGTCTATTTTATTAATACAGGGATAAATACAACTAAATTACATAGTATTTATTGAGTTTCATGTTGTTTATTTTGTCTTTTTGTGTTACGGATTATTTAAACTTTGGTGGAGTGAAAGAAAATAGTTTGTTTTCAATCTAGTAGTGAAAGTTTGTTACATTTAAATAAATATGTTTCTTGCTTGCACTGGCATGGAGTATAATTGAGATTTGTTGTGGATACCGGATAGTAATGACTGTTTCCTAACCTCTTCTATTTAATCCATGCATTTATAATTCATTTCATTTTCCTTTACGCTTTGTTGTATGTAGAATATTCGTGTGCTTGTAATGAATGTCATAAGAATACAGTACATGCACCTAATAGTCCTTGAATTTCATACACACACACACACACACACGCACAAGAAATAGATCTCGTTGTTTACCATGTAATTAACCACCTGTCTGGGTTGCAGTCCACTTCCCTCAGATAATGTAAGTGTAACTAATACACTCCATTTGTCAAGTTTACATTATATGGTAACAGGGTCTACTGTTCATTAATCAATTAGTTGCTACAAGACCAAAAAACAATCTTCTGCACTCTATATATATATATATATATATAATATATATATATATATATATAATATATATGCAGCAGGAATAGAGAATAACACAAATAAAGACACACACAAAAGACTCACAACGATATTTCGACAGTCGTCGTCACTCGGTGTAGAAGTAAGTCCCTTTGAGTAGCTGAAGCTAACTGAGTGGTAGGCCAAATGCAACGAACACGCGGGCACTCTGACGGCCGCCCTAGGTAAGCTACTAACTACAAAGAGAATAATAACTAAAAAGAACAAAATAAAAGCAAATAAAAATAACAGAAGGAGAAGAATAGTAAATGAAGCAATAAACAATTAAAAAAAATAAAAAAAAAATAAAAAAATAAAAATAAATAAATAAAAAAAATAAAAATTAAAAAATAATAAATAAATAAATGATTAAAAAAAATAAGTAAAAAATTAAATTAACGGTACAAGTTAAGGCTAGGAGGAGAGCGAGCTTTGAGAAGACAGATAATTGCCTCCTCTGAAGCTCTTAAAGTAACCCGAGAAGACTGAACAGGGATATGATTAAGGACTTGGACCGGAAGCGAATATATATATATTAGTATAAATTGGCATCAGAATCTCATTTAAACATATTTGATTAAAATAAACGGCAGCTTCCGCATTCACGACTTCAATGCTCGTCCTTTCCAGTCTCCTGACTATTTCTCTTTGAGTGGAGGGAATTTCCACAAAAATTGTCCTAATGACATGTTATAACACTTTAGGCACTCGGTCACTGACTTCCCTCCACTCAAAGAGAAATAGTTAGGAGACTGGAAAGGACGAGTATTGAAGTCGTGAATGCGGAAGCTGTCGTTTATTTCAAAATATATATATAAATATATATATATATATATATATATATATATTGTTAAATAACGCCCCATATTTGGCTTGTATCTGTTTCTTACACAATTTCTCCAGTTTCCGGAATTCTTTCCTCGTCTAAATAATAAAAAATTAATAATTAATAAAATCAATTATAATTTTAATGAAGAGACGATGAAGGAATTCCGGAAACTGGAGTAATTGTGTAAGAAACAGATACAAGCCAAATATGGGGCGTTATTTAACAATATATGTTTAAATGAAGGACTGCTTCCAACTTTTACATATATATATATATATATATATATATATATATATATATTAAGATAGATTTAAAGATACATATTATATATATATATATATATATTATATATATATATATATATATATATATTAAAGAATATTTGCAAAACATTGAATTGATTTTTTTCTATAATTACAGATATTGGCACAGAGATGAATTCTCAATGGGTCCTAATATATCTTCCTGATTGTTTAATTACTTTAAGTTCATTAGTTAAATACTTACAAGCAGGGTGTATGTTTTGGTCACTACTATATACTCGACACTCGTAAACTTTTATAAAAACTAGAAATTTTACAAAAACTAATATAAAAGGATCTGAATTGGAAAAATTCTCTATAAATCTGAATGATTTTACTATTTTTATGAAAGGAAATCTGTGGGCTTTTCTTATCAAGGTGAACTTTGATTAAGGTACGAAAGTCTTTTGTATTCAGTGGACCTCTTTTCGGTCTCTCTACTGATGCGCCCAACAACAATCAATTCTTCTTGCTTAGACAATAAGCAAGAACATACAGGATTCATAAATGTATTACAATCCTCTGCAATACCGTGCTTTTAAGAACGCTATATTTTTTTTTAATTTCCGCGTTTAAGGGTAGAAGGTTTCATTTGTTTGACTATAGATTGTAAAGTTTATTCTTTTTGAAATATGAATGGTAATGTTTTTATTTTTTACTTATCTGGTGATAGGTGCTGGCAATTCACAAAAAATAAATATTTTTAAAAACATTACAATAATCTAAATTACATACAATAAACCAATAATAATTGTATAAAATATAAATAAATGACAATAAGAGTAATAACATTAAAAAAGCATATCATAATAATAAATAATAATAATATCATAATAAGTAACATAGCGGTAAAATAATACACAAAAGAATAAGAAGGAAATTAAATAAATTAATTGAACAATGTAAAATAAACATTAAACGATGAAAGCTTCAGTCGTTTATGTTGTCATTTGAATATTTTAAAGTGATAAGGAAAACGTCCACGACATTGTGGACGTCGTACTTGTCAAATTTGTGCTATTATAATCGCCAATACTTCTTTTACATTCTTTTTCAACCTTAATTCCTACTCTACTCACACTGTCCATCTGATTGCTACTTTGTCCTTCGACTGGACTTCACTTAGTGCAATGTATTTTATATGGGTTTTGCTTCAACTAAGTTGAACCGTTTGAATGAATTTATCTTAGGATCTCTAGCATTCACTAACGCATGCCTGCTATTGCTACCAATGCAAATTCGTACATCATCAATTTTAATGGTGATTCAATGTTCAAATTCTTATTGAGAACCATTTTCCTAGTACTTGTGCTACCTTTAGAACTTCATAAGAATCTCTCAATGTTCCAGATCAGCTCTGAGATTCACCATTCATCCTTTTATCATTTTTGTCTTTATTTAATTTAGTTATTTTTAAATTGAATAAAAAGTCCACATGGACTATACAACTTTAAATTAAACAAAACACGACACATAAAAAAGAATAAAAAGCAAACATACTAAATTCTCAATATTTTGAACGGTTGTTCGTCACCAGAAGTAGACTAGAAGAGAGGACGAACAGTTCAAAATATTGAGCATTTAACAAGTGTGCGATTTATTCTTTTTTCTGTGTCGGGTTTTGTGTAATTTAAAGTTGTAATTTAGTTGTTAGTTTCTTCGTTCATATTGTTTATTCATTACGTTATTTATTCACTTAGTTATTATTAAAAAATTATTATTAGACACTCTCATTATTTTCATTTAAATATATTATCCAAAATTTATTAACAAGTTAATTATTACTATTTATATAACTACAAAAACTGGATCTATTTACGCCAATTCCATACATAATGTGTGTCAAGGGAAGAATTTATTTTTATTTCAATCATATTTAAAACAGACGCGGAGATTTATTTATCTATATCTAGAGTAGCACTAACTGCATGTAATCAGAATGCTGTTCAAGAAAAACGTGTTTCAAAACGATAGATATAGCTTATCGAGGAACATCAAAAGTTCAGATAAGGCAAGTTACCATTGTAACAATGTATATAATTACGAGTATCTCTGTGGTATTAGCTCCCTTGTCGTATTCAACACATGAGAAGTAAAAACTTTTGATACGAATGTGAGAAAGTAACTCCCAAGTCTACATATAAAAGTGTTTATACAACGTCGACGTGTTTTGAACAGTACGCTTTGAAACACTTCGATGTTGTAAAATATATGTCTTGTGGAGACTTCGTTTTTTCCTTCTCTCAGTCTAATCTTCAGTAAATATTACACTATAAGGAATAGCGCGTGAGTAAACAGTATGTTTTCTCCTAAATAGCCATTCTTAATATTATTTCACTAATTCCTACAATATCACTTAATACTCCCACGGTTCTTTCTATTTGTACTATTTTGCATGCGATAGTTTATTAATGAAAGTTTTGCCTTGGTGAAGGTAATTTGCAAATAGCATACTTCTTTTGGTAATTTAATTCTACCATCTTGTAATATCGTTGAAAATGTCATGAATTTTCAGCCTTTAGAATCAATTTTTCTAACCAACAAAGTAATGACTTTTTTTTTTTCACTGGTCGTTTATATTAAATCATAGCCAGAATTAAAACCATTAAGGTGTTTAATAAATGAATGTCGCACATTCCTGAATTTTTGAAGCCAATAAATGTTCTTATTATTCCAATAAATCACGAAAACTTTTACCAAATGAATGAACAAGTGTCATCAGAGTAGAAAGGGTATTTTAGTCATAACTTCTCAATGAATTAAACATATTTCAAATGGTGAATAAAAAAAGGTGTTTTATTGAAAAATTAAAAAGTCAACACTTTGTGAACATTCTATAACTAAATTAAATTCACCTTGTTTTTTAAATACTTTTTCCTCTGCAGTAAGCCTTGACTTTTCTTTTGCTTGAAAGAAATTTCTATTCAGAGTTCGTCTTGAATAGAAGCCTGATATTTTTGGCCTTAACTTCCTTTATTCAGTCTGTCCTTGTTGCCTTTCTAAACCTATAAAGTCTATTAAATTAAAAGATAGTAACATTGTTATTTTTAATTAATTATTTTCTTCATTTAATCTAATATAATATTTGTAATTTTTTATGGGCTATTTATCCACCTATCTGGATTGTATTCTTCTTAATGACTTTAATATATATAAAAATTAAACTATCGTTTTTGAAAAAAATATGTTAGTAAATTTAAAAAAAATTGTTTTATTTTATGATGTATTGAATATAATATGATTGCTTAACAAAATCTTCTGAACCTTTGAAACTTTCAAGTAACAACCTTAATAGCTGACGACCAAAGGAAGTCAGAGTGCATTATTATACATCTTACCCTCTGTTATATGAATTCATGTTAGGAAAAGGATCAATCTCCACACAAAAAAGTTTATTAGTACAAACTAACAAACGTGTTTCGAATACTTGATGTTCTTCTTCAGGTTATATCTAGGAAAAATATATATATGCATTTAAGAGATTTGATAACATAGGGGCGAATTAATTAAAATGAATACATCTGACACTATTGAGTCATTTTTCATTTTACTTAATTCGCCTCTATGTTATCAAAGCTCTTAAATGCATATATATATTTTTTTTTTCTTAGATGTAACCTGAAGAAGATCATTAAGTGTTCGAAACGCGTTGTTTAGTTTCTAGTAATAAACTTTGTTGTGTGGAAACTTAATCGTTTTCCTAACATGAGTAAATACCACACTATAACAGATTGGACAGTTAATGAATATGAACTCATGTTGTGGTAATCAATGCATGTGACTGTTGGGCTACCTGATCACTTGAGCAGTAAACAGTTAACAGATAATGATTAATTGAACTAAGCAAATAATATATTGGTAAGAATTTGTTTAAATCATGACTTTTACTATAAAATGTAATGTACTTTATACGAAATATATGGAATATATACTATCAATATATTTGTTTCTACTCCAAAATGGTATAAATTTTGGTTTCTTTGAATGACGTTTCACAGTAACAGAATTACTGAAAGTAGTAAAACAGATGGTGGTCCCGTCCCAAAAAGATATTTTTTGAAAATGTAAAAGCTGATCGATATACTTAATTGAAAGATAATTCCATACGTTGTAATTAAATTTTAATACAATATTCTAAAATCTTTAATAACGGATTAACCAAAAATTAGTTACAGGAAAGAGAAAAACAGACAAAAACACACACAAAAAAGATTCACAACTATATTTCGACATTCGTCGTCATTGAAGAGAAGTAGTCCCTTTGAGTAGCTGAAGCTAACTCATATATATATAGTAAATGGAAACGGTCCGGCAAGACAGATTACACTTAAATTAAACTGTGACACATAGACTGAAACATAACAAAGACTCACTTTTCAATACTTCGACCGTAATGGCGGTCGTCCTCAGGAGAAGAAGTGAATTGACGGAGGGTCGAAATATCACATTACGGTCAAAGTATTGAAAAGTGAGTCTCTCTTATGTTTCTGTCTATGTGTCACAGTTTATTTTAAGTGTATATATATATATATATATATATATATATAAACTAAGCTTACTGAAATGAACCACACATCAGAGATCACAAGAACAGAGTATTATACTTCAACTGCGTCTTCATGAGTTAGAAAGATGTGAGTCGCTCTGAAGGCAAGCGAGGATGTCACGATTAATTTGTGATGTGAGTCACAGTATAGTAGTGTGTTTTTGTATCCTTTTGTATGTACTTTATTTCTGTGAATTTATATATAAACATATATTTTGCAGCAGAGTTACCTTTCGAAATTGGATTTTCAAGTGCCGACAAGTTAAAATTGTCATATTTTCTTCTATTTAGATGCCCTCTTTACGGGTTAACTGGTTTCGCGCTCCTATTCGCCTCTGCCACTGCACATATCTGGTTTCCTTTCATAAATTCCAAACAAAAAGACTCTTTGATAAAAGCTGACAAGTAACATGATATATTATTTCGTATATATTGAATTTTTTTTTCAGTTATTACTACAAAAAATGTAATAAGCTCTGCTTAACTAATTGAAGCAGTATTAGGTATGTATTTTCATTGATATCTTTCTGTAACATCCCGATTTACAAATAAACCTGTCGCTTATAGAGATTTATACTTCACAATTTAATTTCAATGCTCATTTGTTGTCTGTATTAAAAGTCAATGTATGACAACGAATACCTTAGTTATTTATTGAAATTTGCGAATATTGTTAGTCCGAAAATATCATCCCATCTTTTAAGATGTTACCTAGTAATGCTTGCCTGACATGACATTAGCCTTATAATTAATTAATACATAATACCAGATATGTTTTTCTTCATTTAGTTAACAATTACGCAAAGGATGAAATCCATATTATTTTGTGTAAATCTATATTTATAGAACCTAACCATATTTCCATTATTAAAATCATGGTGCCTAACCAGCTTTTCACAGAATTTCCTGATTGAATTGCTAACAAAATTGAAAGTTTTGGATGGGACTGAAAACCTTTTAACTTAATTTTCTATTTTCTTAGATGTAACAAAACCTACCTGAAGTATTCATTTTGAAATTCACCCGTAAGTAAGTGCAGGCTTTCTTCACAAAACAAGTTAAAATTTCAATTTTGCAGTTAAGTTCAAATAATCATCCTAACAATCCAGAAATATACATAAAAATGATTAGAAGCGTCAATGTCTTTTAAATAATCACATGTCTTAAAACGAACTGATGTATGAACATTATTTACGAGAGATTAGATAAGCCTTAATTCAATTTACTTCAAGTAGAGAATTAAATTAGTGAAAATAGAAACTAATTGATAGTTTTCCCAATTTCATTAAAGATATTTATTGATGGAAAGTTAATAACTTTCATTTATTTTTTATAAGATATTTGTTAATATTTTATAACTCTAAACATTAATTATAAGAACTTTTAATTTAAAAAACATTTTTACAGATATTAATAAAACTTTTAATTCTTTCTGATATTATTAATTATTCTTTAGTTCTGCTTTTTTTTAAGGTTATTTTAAGTTACAATGGCTGTCCCAGAAGAAAACCACATACGCCATAAACTTGGCCTATTATAAATGGGTTTAGATTTATTATATTAGAGATGTATGTATCTCGAATACATAAGCATATATTAGAATAGACATTGATCGCTAGAATTAAGCCACAAGCTGCTTACATGATGCCTATGATTGTTCATAACAGCAAAAATTCGACAAAATACAAACAAAAATTTATCAAAACTTTTGTTTAATTACCTTGTTAATAAGTTAATCATCAATTGAAACATACATTACTTTCTAGTAATTCTTTTCTTATTTTATTAAATATAATTAATTATAATAACTCAAATATTATTATGAGAGTAAGTTTATTTTAATTATTAATTTCATACATTTTTACTAGCGAGCATCTTCTAGTTTATTAGTAAAACATAATTGTAATATGATTGATTGGTATAAAAAGTTACATTCATGGTATTTGTCTTCCATATTATTAAGAGTTTTTGATATGAATTACGCTCCACCTTGCCCTAGATTATAGTAAATATTACTGTAAACCACTATACTCAAAAAATTTTACTGTCAGAAATTTCCTTCTTTATTTTCTATAGAAACAAATTTATTTTATCTTTCATTTTTTTTTTTTAAATATAATTCGAACTTGCAAACATGTTTTGTTTAGTAACGATTTTACGAGATATTAAAAGCAGACAGCAGGTTTATTCCGGGATGAAATGTTGAATATTTGGGGAAATGTGTAATTAAGTTACCGTTAAGATAGCCAATTCCCATCAGAGTTAATATGGCATCGATTGACTATGGTCGCTAGTTGGCCCTAAACCTTCAAACCTCCTAAATGAATTGTAAATAAGTTTGCTAAATATCAAATCACTTTGCACTAAAGTACAACCATTGTCTCCATCATATACGATTGTTTTTTTTTTTGTACGAATTTTAATAGTTGAACACTTCTAGACCTTCTTTCTATAAAAATAAATTTTTGTTGAAAACTCAAAGAAAAAGTTATTACAAATAAACTGATAAATTAGTTGTTTTATGGAAATAAATATATCAAAATTAATCAAAGAATTATGTTCATCTATCCTCAAAAATTGTTGATTTACTCGACTGTCCGGTTTGAGTTCTTGTTAATGTTCTAGAGCGTGATGGGTGTTGTAGTAGGTGTAACAATTTCTCTTACGTATTGTTTTATTTAAGTTTTTATTATTAAATAATTTACCAATAGTTGACAAAAAAATAAATAATTATGAATTTATGCAATAAGTAATAAAAATCTTATCTACTAGGAAGAACTAATAAAACAGTTGTAGTCTTTGATAACCTCCTGTTGATAGTTGTTTCAATTTCATAAATTGAATTCAAATGCATTATAAAAAAAACATGATTTTTAAAACAGTATAAACAAGAACTTAACATTATATCATATTATATATAGTTGAAATATTATATAATTTTGAAAAACTAGTGACAAAATTGCTTCAGACGTTTTGATAATTTGTATTAGATTAACTTATCAGTTAATTTGCTATATTATTGATATATTTTTTCATGAATCATATCATATCACGATTTTATATGAATATGTATTAATTTTTCATGGACTCCTTCCTTACTGTGTGCCATGGACCTGTTACTCATTGCCACGGACTTCTTACTTTGTGTCCTAAGCCTAAATGATGTCAGCTATTCGTTAAAGGTTCACTATTCTATTTCCAATTGAGTTAAGCAAAATTTAGGACTGCTAATAGAGAATGTTGATTGTGTAGTACCAAAAAGGGCCAATCCTTGGAATATGTCTGTTCTCTCGTTAAACCTGTTTTAACTTTTGTGTATACCACGGCCTCTCATACCATACCACCAATGTTCAATCAGGTTGATGTAATTTAACGCGCAGCCCCTTAGCTACTACTTAGTAACGCGGAGGCCGGCTGTTACTAAGTGCCACGGACCTCAAAATTACTGTATTTTGCTGGGTAACTCTCTTTAAGAGTCTATAAACCGTTTAAAAACGATAGAAAACTCTGCTGTGGACCTGTTAGTGAACTTGAAGGTCACCAAAGGAGATAAATACCTGTTATTACTATTAAAATAATGATAATGTATTTTTGGTAATCTAGGCCCCTATTAGTGTTAAAGTACTTTTGGTGTTGTCTTATGGATAAATGTCTTTAAAAGTTTACTAATTTACAATATTTAAACAATTTTAAACATAATTACTAATTTCTAAACAAAGTTTGAAAATGTATACTGCTTTGAAGAAAATTTAGCTGGTATATAAAAGATTATTCAAAACTGTTCCTTAACTTCAAATACCCCTGATTCTTGTAGAGGCTGGGCATCATAACTTGATTACATGAGTTAGGAATCTCGAAATAGAATTAGAAATTGGAATTGAAAATTGTGAAACGAATTGCCAGAACAAAAAGTCAATTAATTTCAATTTTGTAAATGAATCTTTTAACATTTGAATAAATAAAACTGTTACTGATGTCTGACCTTATTTACAAAGTCAGACATTTTTGTTGTTATTTTACAATTCGTAAAAGGTGAACAAATATTAACAGACGGTTATAAAATGTTTATAAATTATTTGTTAATCAACCCTTTCTAGATAATAACAATTTTTATTTTGACATTGTTATTTACGCTTTTTGCAAAATATATTTGCATTGACTTTTTAATTGGTAACATACAGGTCAGAGACGAGAGTCCATAGTGTGTCTCAAACTATATCCTACCAACTCATTTCTAGTGAATTCAATACTCATTATTAATTAAGTTATTTATTATAAATAAATTTATTCAAACATTTCTTGTACAAATAGGAACCTGTCATTTTTAACTATATTGAATGTTTCAAATTTAATTTAAAAGAAGTTTCTTTAGGTAAGTCTTACAGTATAAGACAAGCAATTTACTGGTGGTTGACTCTGGGAAATGTATTTACCTCGATAAATTATTAATCAAACCATCATCTTAATTACTTTCCCAAACCTTCTACTTTCAAAATACACTACAGAATGTTATTTTTATTTTAGAAATTGCATTAAAAATAAAAATAACATATTTTTTAACTTCATTTTTGATTAGATAAAATAGGAAGTGTTTTTCATTTT
Organism: Hermatobates lingyangjiaoensis; assembly: GCA_026182355.1. Classification (NCBI taxonomy): domain Eukaryota; kingdom Metazoa; phylum Arthropoda; class Insecta; order Hemiptera; family Hermatobatidae; genus Hermatobates; species Hermatobates lingyangjiaoensis. The sequence goes on from JAPFBL010000881.1 coordinate 4,016,249, forward strand.
TAATAATTAATTAATAATAATTAATTCATTTTAATAATTAATTGTTTACCTTACTATTTTATTACGCATTTTGCACCTGTATGGTAGTTTAAATGTATTAGTTGAAATTGTCAATTACAGTAAACGGAACTTAAAGAATGTGGTAATTATCAAAACTTTTTTCTTCATGTTTTATTGTTCAATAGAGTAAAACAAAGTATTTGCTTTTGTGTAACGGAAGAAATTGAAGTGGAAAATAAACAAACTCAATTTCGTGAAGTTGGCAGAATTTTATTTTTCAAGTCTCTGTATAAAGTTTTTCATAATGTGAGGGCAATGTGAGAAAGTGATAGATTGAGAGTGAGAGAGGGAAGAAGAAAGACTGAGGTAGACTCTCTCTCTCTCATTTGTGTAAGAGAGAGCAAAAAAGGGAGTCAGAGTGAAAGAGAGAGTTCTGTGGTGTGTGTTTCTTTGTGTCTGCGATTGTAAGAGAGAGAGACATAGTGAGAGCACCTGAGAGTGTCTGCAGTGAGGGTCTTCGAGTATGAGTGGTCTTCGAGTGAGAGAGAGAACAGGTTAGAGTGGGTTAGCAGTGTATATATGTAAGTTATTGACCTATTAATTTATTATTAAATTATCTTCTAAGAAAAAATGAAATATTTTATTCTAACTTTTCAAGACATTAAATCATTGTCGAAAATTGGAATTTCGTTTATTATTACTAGATTTTATTTATATTACATAATCATTTATATTTATCTAGAATTCAAAATGGTTGGAAAGTAACAAACCAATACAAATCCCAAAATTATTTGAATATAACCATTTTAGTTAGATTTCTCTTTGCATGGTGGATAAATTTAAACTGATTTGATCAGACAGACGTGTCTTAGACGAGAAAAGGACTGTAGGACGCCATAAAAAAAGATATAAACTTCAAAACTATTCCAGCCTCAACCGACCTTTCTCTCTTAACACAATACTGCTGAGCAGACAACTTAACTGAAGACTGTCTGAAGAGATTCAATTGCACTGGTAAATAAAAGTTATCAATAACATTAGAAAGAGGAAAGGTTTTTTGTAATATAAGCGTCGCATCATGAACAAAAATTTTATAACTTTAAAGCATTGAAGAAAGAAAAAATAAAAAAAAACAAATAAATATTCAAATAGCTGCATATAATTCCTATCAATAATTATATCTTATTAAAAAGACACAACTCATGAAAATATTTTTCAATAATTATATAAGCAGTATGTTTTATGGTAAACTCTGTTTTCATCCAAATCAATAAAAGCAGAATTGTTCTGAGAGAAAGAACCCCCAAAACAAGGACAATATTAGTGCAGAGTTTGCCCTTTACCTACCTCAGGGCTAACAGAACATTAAATATGAAATCTGGTGATTATAATTCTTGGTTTCAAAAATTACCTTATCACACACAAACACTCATACACACACACCAAATTTATACATATGTACACATCTGGCTATAGAGGCAGTTTAATTTCAGAAACCTTTCATATTGTACACAGCGGAACTAAAAATGTGTATTGTAACTTCAAAACTCTTCAAAACTCAATATAATTACTTACCTTTAATTCAGAGATAGATTATAAATAATTAAAAATATGAAATCATCACTACCCAACTTTACTGAGTTGATTAGTGCCTTCAAGAACAGTCGAACAGACCTCCAAGTGAAGAAGATGAAGTCATATGGCAACACTTTACTTCCTGATTGAGTGCGAGCCTTCCAAATATTCGTCATATTGACAGAGGAGATAGAAGAGATGTTCTAAGTACGTGGCTTCCATTAGAGCCGGAAACAATAAAACTTCAAGACCCTCTACTCCATAGGATAAAAACTATCAAGTCATTTAGTCATGAAATAGCCAGTCATATATATATGTTTCACGATGAATCACAAACACAGAACTAAGGAACAAACACACTTACTGTCTCTAATTTTCGGTTGAACCGTCATCAGGAGAGTTCAGATAGGGACACCAAGCGCACTTGTGATGACGGTTCAACCAAAAATTAGAGACATTAAGTGTGTTTGTTCCTTAGTTCTTTGTTAAATAATTAGATCTCATCGTGGAAAAACGTTTAGTTATCCTTTTGGAATCGTTTTCCTGTTTACAATATATATATATATATATATATATATATATGGTCATGAATAAAACGAAAAGAACAACCTGTATTTTGGTTACCGGGGTTCAGGGACACAGATTGTAACACTTAAAATTAAACATAGTGAGTTCACATAGACTTGATAATCATAACCATTTCCATTTGACGGTTCGTTAAATATTGAAAAGTGGGTCTTTTGTTATGTTTCAGTCTATGTGTCACTGTTTATTTTAAGTATATAAATATGTATATACGAATTAAAGTTAATCAAACTATTAGAAACTGAATTGCATAAAGTAAAGGAAATTCAAAAAAAAAAAAAACAAAAAAAACGGACAAAAAAGGAGGAAGCAAATTAAAGTTATATAGCCACTTGTTCTTGAAACAAAGAGAAAATGCGAATTTTGATGAAGTTTGTTCAAGAAGTTTCCCTTTTGGCACTGACTCTCTTTCCGTCCATCTGAGACACGCAGTGAAACTCTTGATAAATCTTTACCCAGTATAAGGTTGGAGCTATTGTAAAAGAAGGGAAACTGTGTCATCTGTATTATTCACTCCTTAGACATTTGAATATTCTAGTGATGAATGTGCTCAAGATGTTTAAATATTATCACTTCTCTTTAGAGGTTACCTTCAAGATGTCATAATGATATCCTATTTTCTATTTTATGATATTCACTCCTAGATACTAACCAACAAATGTTTAGAAATGATTTTATTAATATGCTAAGTTTCTTTCCTTTTATGAAACAACCTACTTCCTGAAAATGAGTTATTAGGAGTTGCTTTTAATTAAATGGGAAAAATATATTGTAATATTGTATAACTATCCCAGAAAGTAATATGATAAGTCTAAAAAAAAACTTTATTTCAACAATATTTCACTAAAAGGTTTCATACCAGTGAAGTGTTGTTATATATTATATATATATATATATATATATATAACCAATTAGATTGAACGATTCCTCAAACTAAATAAAATAGAACTTTTAGAAGAACACACAGAGGAGAAATCACTGAACTCACTACTATATTTCGATGTTCTCATCGTCAAGAATAGATGTGAATCGCACCAACGGAGTCGTTATCAGTCTTTAGAGTGATTCACATTATTTCTGATGACAAGGACATCAGAATACAGTAGTGAGTTCAGTGATATCTTTTGAAAATTTTATTTTATATATATATATATATATATATATATATATATATATATATATATATATACTTTGAAAACTTTGAGAAACACAAATGCAAAACTGATACCAGGACTCAAATTAAATATTTATACCTCTTTAGCAGTCGTCCTCAAACATATTAAAAGGGTTGAAATATTGAAAGAGAGTCCTAGTACCTGTTTTTATTCGTGTTTCTCAATGTTTTCAAAGTGTATTGCCAATCAGATCTGAAATATATATATTTATATATATATATATATATAGATCGGCTCCTGGGCTTAACCTCAATCGTTGATTTTTTTTTTTTTTTAAAGTTGTTATCAGCTTTTAATTTTATTTTAGTTAAATGTTTTCTTTTTTTAATTTATATTTGGCTTTTATTTCTTTATCTTCCCTGTCTACCTTTCCTCCGAAAGTTGGCTACACTGTTTGAGTGCTTCAGTTCGAACGCCAAGTCAGTCGTTATCAGCCTTTGGAGCGATTCACTTCTTTTCCTGAAGACGAGGACATCGAAATATAGTAGTGAGTTCAGTGGTTTCCTTTCTATGTGTTCTTTTTTAAATTCTAGTTTATATATATATATATATCCTTATTCTTTACCCTTGATATATATAATATATATATTATATATATATAAAGATTTCACATAAACACGTGAAATAACAATCAATGATCAAACCACAAATAGAAAACGGGAAAACTAGACTAAGACTTTTCAACCGTAACAAGCGGTCCTGAGTTGGGTTTTTGACTCTGGCGAGGACCGCTTGTAACGATTGAAAGGTCTTAGTCTTGTTTTCCCATTTTCGTATTCTGGTTTGATCATTGATATATATATATATTAAATTACACAAAGCACGACACAGAAAAAAGAATAAAAAGAACACTTACAGAATTCAATATTTTGAACTGTTGTTCGTCATCAGGAGTAGACCAGAAGAGAGGACGAAGTGAGAGAGATCTCCCCACGTCGAAGAAGCATTCGCGCTCCGTTCTTTGACGTGGAGAGATCTCTCTCACTTCGTCCTCTCTTCTAGTCTACTCCTGTTGATGAACAACAGTTCGAAATATTGAATTCTGTAAGTGTTCTTTTTATTCTTTTTTCTGTGTCGTGCGTTGTGTAATTTAAAGTTCTATATTCCTTGTGGACCGTTTCTTATATTTAGTATATATATATATATATATATATATATATATATATATATATAGAGAGAGAGAGAGAGAGAGAGAGAGAGAGAGAGACAGAGAGAGAGAACGCTAAAATTATTCTTCAATATATGTGATCCTGATAAGCAAACATTGAATTATATATAGATATATATAACTTTGGTGTAATGGCTGGAAGGCTAAGGTGCACAGCGGTCAAAACAGATATATATAACAAGATTTAAAATAAACACATAAAAGAACAATAAATGTCCAAAGCATAATAAGAAATAAAATAACGCGATTTAACTCTGATGAAAATCGTTTGTTACGGGTAAATCATCTTTCTCTTTTTTCTCATTTCGTATTTCGGTTTGGACTTGGATATATGGATATATATATATATATAATATATGTCAACGTCTAAACAGAGAAGTTCTTTTTGGTTGAAAGGACATAGTATCATTTCTGTATTTTTTACCTTACCGTTATTTAGACGTTACTTTTTTTAATTTAACGTGTTCACAATGAAATCTTGTTACATACATTGGTATATACTTCTATAGGTATACATTTAAAAAGTGAAGAAAATTCAACATGAAATCTGATAGTTAAAGACTGAGAGATAACTGATAAGTACTGTACCAAACTCCAATTTGTGGCACAACTGCCATCAGGAAGCGGCCCAATGTGCCGATGAAGTGATCGTTGAATACCAACTGTGCAACCTCAAAAGTGTTTATTTAAAAAAAAATTCTATTTTATAAAAGTAGTTTAAGGAAAACAAAAGTAGACAAAAGAAATTAATATTATATAATGATAAAAGATAAACACGAATAAAATGATACTTAAAGTAGCACAAAAGTAATTAAAAAAGGATAATAATAATAATAAATATAAAATGTCACACTTAAAAGTATTAAAAAAATTAAAAAAAATATCATTTTTCAACCTTCAAGTTTCCTAAGGAGGCAAACGTATACCCCCTTTGAAGCTGGAGGAATGACCCTTTCCTCTAGCTAAGAATCGTAGAATCGTTAGCTGGTAGCAATAATGAAAGAATGTATCTTGCAAAATACATGGCAGGGAAGTCAGTGTGGTTGATAATAGAACTCCCAGAGAGTTGGTATAAAGTTCAATGCTATATCATACATGTAAAATTATTTGAACTCTTTTTTTTGGTTCCTAAATTAATATTACATATTTTCCTGCAACAAAACTATAAGCATAGCCTGTAGCTGGTAATATAAATATTGATCTCATACTAAATGAGATATATCAAAACAAGGAAAGCAGCAGAGGTTGAATATTCAAAGTTAACTCTATTGATAGTATTGGAAGTTTACAAAGTCACAGATTCAAGATGACTTGTTCAAATGAATTGACTTGTTTTGAACAAAGTCTGAGTGGAACTCAGAACAGTATAGCCGTGGTGAGAAGTAAAGGTGACAGTGTTTGGGTAAGGAATGAACAGGAGAAATGATACAAGGCAACTGTTGGGGGAACAGGCCAACTAGCTAATTAGAGGCTAGGACTAATAAAGAGAAGCGCCCAGTCTTGTTTCCGCCTGTTTACCTCTCCTTCAGACCGAATTACCAACGCCACCCTGTGCCCTCGCCACTTAATTGCCCCCTCTCACCCTCTCGTAAACTTTCCCAATATATATAGTTATATATATGAACATATGTCACAATAAGCAAGACGTCACTCCAGTTAACAAAATTACCACAAATTCATTTTTATGTTCAACTCAGTTTATATATATATATTTATTTATATATATGACTAATTAAGTGAAACGATTCCACGAACTAAATTAACTACAACTAAATTGTATTTCTGTGTGTCTTTATGACAATGTGTTATATATATATATATATATATATATATAAAATTAATAATCAACAATAACTCTTGATATAATATATGAATTAAACACCATCACCACCATTGTGGTTAATTCAAATATTATATCAAAAGTTATTGTTGATTATTAATTTTTATTCATGGGTGTGGTGTTTAATTCATATATATATATATATATATATATAACAAATTCAATAATATATCAACCGTTGGATAGAATAGGTGTATAATGTAATCGGGATTCGGTCAATTTTCCAGGATCAAAATCAAACTCTCAATGCCGACGTTTCGGTTTTATTTAAAACCTTTTTCATAGGCATCTTCTCCATATACTCTTCTTATCTCCTCATAAAAACCCATAGTTGTATTTATATAAACGCAATAATATAACAAATTCAATAATATATCAACCGTTGGATAGAATAGGTGTATAATGTAATCGGGATTCGGTCAATTTTCCAGGATCAAAATCAAACTCTCAATGCCGACGTTTCGGTTTTATTTAAGAAATTTCAGAAAATACTTTTGAAAATAAATATCATTCCAGCTATGAAATAAGAAAGTATTGATATTGGTGGGATAAGAAAAGGAAGTCTAGGATACAGTTTCCAATAATATTATTAACAATACATTGAGTACTAAAAATAGCAGTTTCAATTTAATACTGAAGTATATAAATTCTTAGTAAGTTAACAGTTACCATTGTCTAAAAGTAGACTGAATTTAATTGATAATCGTACCAACTTTTGTAATTTATTCTGTTGTAGATAAATTGAGTCTTATATTTCTAGCAATTAAATGAATTCTATTTACTTAGTAAAAGCATAAAACAAAATATAACTTTAACAATTTAGCAATTTAGTAAATCTCGTGAAATGAACAAACCCATATCCTAACGAATAGGGTCACAATTTAATTTCTAACCCCAGAATATGAATATGGAACGGTAGTGTGTATAAAACTGAATATACGAAAATTCTAGTTGTACATAGGCAGTTCCCTAACGTTCTGAATATTTGTTCAAACTTTTGTCATGCAATAAATTAAATTTAATATCTCTCTATTTAAATGTATGGTGTTATTAAAAGTGTTAAATTTCTTTTTACATCATAAGGTGTTGTGTTTGTAATATGAAAAGTGAAGTATTCCAAATTGCATAATTCAATATTACATAATAATAGAAATTTTCCTTTTAACCTTTCTATTCGTAAAATGCATTTTTTATGTGCACTCACTAATCTGAGAAAGTATACATGATCATTCAGTTAAAATTAAATAACTAGAATGGTTAGAGTAAAAAACATTACGTATTATTTTTAATTTGTTTATATAGTCATTTAGAATTTTGTATTATAAATTTTATTATTCAGTCTGTACCTGTCAAATTAGTTATGAAGATTATTTTAATTCTTCTCTATTTATACGATTTCAAACTCATATTCCTCTACCTGTAATCTCTCTCTTTTAATTTCTCTCTCTGTCTCTCTCTCTCTCTCTCTCTCTCTCTCTCTCTCTCTCTCTCTCTCTCTCTCTCTCACTCTCTTTACCATCATAGGAATGGAATACATAAAATATTGTGTGAGTGATATGTAATTACCCTTTGATCTATGAGAATGCCTACTTTATTAAATGTAGCGTGATATACAAATATATATCCTGCCTTGTTGCAATCTGAAAACCACTAATGCTCCTCGTTTTAATTAAAGTGCAGTTTATAACTTCTTTATATGACTAAAACTATCTTTAAAAAGATAGGGATGGATACGTGCTCTTTTAAATGAGATAAGTTTTTATGTGGATGGTTGAGTATTGGCTATTAAAAAGGGATAAATAATGCTTTTACTTTCTCACCTACAGGGGTTATAATCAAATATCAGTCTCTCTTTCACCTCTTAGTACTCTCTCTCTCTCCCACTCTCTCTCTCAGCTCTCTCTCTCTCTATCTCTTCATGTATCTACCTACCTATCTATCTATCTGTCTATCTAAATATATATACAGATATATTTTATTTATTATAATATATATATATACTTTAACACAGAGAAAAGAACACAGAAAGACACTACAAAACTCACTTCGATATTTCGACATCCGTCGTCATCGGGAAGAAGTGCAAAGTACTCACGTTGAGAAGCAAACTGCTACTGGCCTCCAGAGTAACTCGTGGAACCACCGCAATGCTGCCCCCCAGCGTAGGAGAGGAAAACAGAAATCCCTCCAATATATATATATATATATTGTAAACAGGAAAACGATCCAAAAGGACAACAAACGTTTCACGGTAAATCACAAACACAGAACAAAGGAACAAACACACTTACTGTCTCTAAATATTGGTCGAACCGTCATCAGGAGAGTTGAGATAGGGACACCAAGCGCACTTGTGAAGCGACTGTTGGAGACCACTGGAGTTGGGTTCGACCAATAATTAGATACAGTAAGTGTGTTTGTTCCTTTGTTCTGTGTTTGTCATTTACCGTCAAACGTATATATATATATATATATATATATATATATATAAAGATTTCACATAAACACGTAAAATAGCAATCAATGATCAAACTACAATATGAAATGGGAAAACAAGACTAAGATCTTTCAACCGTAACAAGCGATCTTCGTCAAAGTCAAAAACCCAACTGAAACACTAGATGCACAACACACCTGGTGAGGGGTTGGTATATACGAGTATATATATATATATATATATATATCAACCTTTCTCCATTTCTCTCCTTCCTTTTCGTGAATTTGGTAATATTCTTGAAATCATCCTGTGACTTAACAGGCTACAATTCATTGATGTGGGCACTACAAAAGTCATCTTAAAAGCTGTCATAAAGCTGGCTTTTGTTCTACTGTATAAAGCAGTAATATACAATGAGCCGTTCACATAATGAGTATTTATAATATAGATTTCATTCATAATAAAAATAAAGATTTTTTTGCAAGTTTCACATTAACAAGTAGACTAACATTTAAAATTCCTACTATGTCCCTTAAGACGATTAAATTCAAATGAAAACATTATGATATTAAATTTTATTTAATATAACATAGTGTTTTTAATTATCTTTACCAGTGTAAATCATCTTCCTTCTAGGAACTGAAGATAATTCTCTTCTTCATTTCTAGCAAACAGATCTAAGCTATAAAATAATGTTACATGAGATACACACTTTTTTCACAGCACCATTATCATTATCCGTAAATTTGTAACGAACCTTTAAGTGGAGAAATTTTGTTCCATTCATGTGAATAAATACCTGGTTGGTAAATTTCAGTTAATATTCATTGTACTAGTCTAGAGGTAAAGTCTTATTTTTTCATGTTGTTTTCAATATTTTTTGTTCTTAACAATGCATTAATTTAGTACAATTCATCCATTTGTAAGATATAATTTGTAAGAAAAGAAAAAGAAATATATAGAAGTTTACTTGATAAATTATGTTGTAAACTTTCGAAACAAGAAAAACAAAAAGCTATTAGCATAATATATTTGACTTTAAACTTGCTGATAAAATATGAAGTGTACATGGATGACAGTGGAGGTTAATGGTAAGAGGTGTATACACAAGCTAAGCGTGCGTGAAGATGAATGCGCCTCGAGGTCCGTTCGTCCCCAGCACTGGCGGGAATGACTCGTAAGGACAGGCTGGCTCCTTGGCCTCTCTCCAACTTGGACTCCTTCCATCATCTCTACATGCTTTGTACGCTAAATAGTCACCACAAATGCATTGCTCTTTTAGCACTTTCCCTTTTTAAATAAAATCTTTAACAACCATAATCAAAAGTCTATCAAACATATTGATATAAATATTTATAGAGAAACAAATGTAATTATCTCTATACAAGATTTCACGATAAACACGTGAAATAACAATCAATGTTTAAATCACAATAAGACATGAGAAAAAATACTAACATCTCTTTCAACCGTAACAAGCAGCCTTTGTCAGAGTCAAATCCCAACTGTGGTCAAATCAAATTGAGATTTGACTCCGCGAAGACCGCTTGTCACTTTTTTTCATTTTTTAATTGTGGTTTGAACGCTGTTATATCCATACTTGGAAAGGAGACGTTCTTTCAGATATATTTCATCAAAAATTTACCTATTTTTATTCTTTTGTATTTCCTAAATACTTTTTCTAATTTCCTAACTAAATACTTCCACTAGTTAAAAAAGAGAATAAACAAGCTCACCAAACCATTTCATTTTATAATCCGTAATTTATTTTATAACTAACTCTACTCTGTTAAAAACAGACTATTTTTGGTTAGCAATAACCATTATGAATGCGAAATCTAAGCAATACTATACAGCTATAAAAAAAATGCAAAGGATAAAACTATATATTGTAAATTAACAGTGTTCTCATCGGGAGGCCGTAGTTAGGTTGGCAGTTCAGGAGGTTTCCATTGGTGGTGGTGTTGTTCTGCTCCTGGCTTCCCATTACTCTTTCGCTTCTCCTCCATATGACTTCAACGTCCTGTTAAAACCACTTGCCTGGCCATTCATGGATGGCTGCTCATCTATAATATTTAAAGACTCTACAATGAACAGTCTGTTACGATCACTTTCTTGGGTGATTATTTTCGTATTACTATTTAGCATTTACCTCGTTAATTGCACTTGGTGGATATTCTATATATGCACTTTGGAGGCTCCTTCCGCAAGATGAATGGTTAGCCTCATTGAATGTAACCGTGGAAATGAATCCGAAACTGCCGAGCGTTTGCTCTTCTCTTGCGAGAGAAACGAAGATATAACGTATAAATTGACGATGGAAACGGGTCGCAACTTCACACAGATAATTAAACATTTATTTTTGGACAAAGGCAAAACGACAGCTTTCTTGAGCTATATATATATACATATATATATATATATATATATATATATATTATATATATATATGTTCGTATATTTTGGGAGCAAGCCTTCATTGATACATGTTCTATTAAAACCTATGCCTATTTCAATTTTGACGCATTTTCGAATTAATTTTTCAAATTTCCTTACCTCTGGCTTCCATAAGTTTGGGACAAGATAAATCAGTTCTCCAAAGTTTTTATTCTTGTATATCATCGACATGTTTCGGTCTTCGTCGACCATTATCATTAGGTTTTAATAGAACATATATATATAGCAGGGAAGAGTGGTATTTTAAAATGGTGAAAGCGTAGGAAAGGACTAATGTCCAGAAAGGAATGTTTGGGGGAACATAGGAGTACAGTAAGAAAGAATATTGTACAAAGTTTAAAATATTTGGCAATATTAAAATATATTATTTAAAATCTCATTCATCATTACAGGTAAGAATATGTTATAACAAAAAAACTATTGATTCTTTATTACAAAAGGAACAATAATAATAATAAATATGAATACGAAAATTTCATGTGAACTCAGTGATTCAGTCAAGTGATCATAACTATTATGACAGTGAATATGGATATTATATCCATATTCATTAGTTTTGTAAAGTAGAATTAATAGTTAGTTTTTGATTCTCAATATTCTTAATTGTACTTAAAAAGTATTAAATCAAGACGTTTTGACGTTAAATATTTCATAAAAAAATCACGAAGAGAGTTATTGTATTAAATTCTTTAATTGGTACTTTTCTTATGAAAGTATACCATAAATCATACATCATTTATGAGTTTATCAGATATCATTTATGAACTTTAATTGAGATATTTTCTTTGAAATGCAAACTATATTAAACACCTAACTTGGTTAGTGTTATAAACCAATTAAGTAGCTGAAATTTCCATGAAACAACTTCTTTTCTACGACTTAGAGGTTGTATCCTTTAAATGTGCTGCGAAAGTTTTAGTATAAATGCCACTATTTCACTGGCCGGTATGCAGTAAAAAAAATTACGCATGCTCTCTTTGTGAGCAAAAGTAATAGTCTCCGGCTTGTTTAAGAGACAAATCGATTACGTGGCACGACCATTAATTGGCAACTGTGCCAACTTGAAATGGGCTTCATACATCGCCTACAAAAAAGAGCTCCAAAGGTTACATGCATGAAAAAAACTAACGGGACCACCCTAGTGGAATAATGGCAACTGCATTTATGTGCAACATTATTTATACATATTGATTACACAATTAACTTATAAACCAAAGAAAACAATGCAAAAACATTAGACAACAAATTTAACAAAAACTTTTCTCTAAGGTTTTGTTTAAAACTCAAAGATCAAATGCAACTAGTGGATAAATATTTGCGCTATTTCCTATATATTTGTGATTATTGTTTATTCGTTTCATTCGTTTTCAAATACTTTTGTAATTTTATTCAAAGTTGAAAGGTTATTCTTTGAGTTTTGCATTTTAAACTTGCCTGTTATTTAATAACATACTGTGTTCATATTTCAATAAACTTTTTACTTCTGTAAGTTTACTTAAGAAGTTCTAAACTGTTTCGATACATATTATTCAACTCGCAATAAATATTTATTATTATTACCAATTTGTGATGTAATACAAATCCTCCTCCTCGAACATACGAGTAGGATATAATTCCAGTATTTCAAAAACCATTTTAATATTAAAAAGTTTTCATCTTTCAAAATTAAATGGCATAATTTAATAAATCAACCTTCTAATTAGGTGCTTTGAGAAAGTTTTAGAAAAAGATATACAGAAGACTTGTTTTTAAAGAAATAAGTAATGCACTCAACACTGGTGCTTTAACTATTGTGAAAAAGGTTAAACCTTAAATTTATTTGTTCAATGTTATATGGGCCAATTAAATGGAGAGGTCTGCAGATAAAAAGTTTATATAAACGAAGCGTTTCTAACGTTTAATGTTTTTCAATAAATATAAAGTCTCTCTGGAGGAGTCCAAAGGAGAACGTACTGCCGTGATTTTTGAGGACAAGGTGTTTTGTATCTTCACAGATATATTTTTTAATGAAGATCATGTAAATCACTTTTTTTTATGAAAGTTGAATTAATTCTTTCAATAGAAAGAAGAACACACATTAGATACTTATTACCCTGTATAGATAAAGTTTCAGGTTTAATTAGTTCTCGTTAAAACTTCAAGAGCTCTCATTAGATATCAATCTACCTGTCTGAACTTAGTACTGTAAAACTAGAGTAGTCAACTTTTCACTTCAAGTGTGTCATTCGTAACTTTGCACTTTTAAAATCTTCCATGGTATTTTATTAAATAAATTTATGTTTACAATTACTTTTCAACTTTATAATGAATATTTTTAATTAGTTAATATTTTAAGTACATACACATTTATTGTAATAATGGAAGAATCCAGTTAACTACCACAACAGTGCAAATACTATAACGTATCTAATTATTTTTTTAAAACCTAATATGGTTTTTGTACTTAGCAATGAATTAAGATTTGTTTTTATGAGTAGTGTTTTTTTTATTGCTTGAACCGATCCCCCAGTGGGTGATAACGTCAGCCGTTTACCGGCTTTTTTTTGGATCGGTGATTCTACAGATTCTACATTGGGAGTCCTAAATTTTTCCTAATCCCATTTCGAGTAGGGATCATTAACTACAAGTTAATGTCAGGAGTTCCTGACAAGGTACAAGCTCGGGACCGACAGCTTAATGCTCTCTCCGAGGGATGACTTACTCAGATTTATTCACCTCCCGCGTGAATAAATCGAGGGCCAGGTGGGGATCGAACCCCGGACTACCAGCCCTGAGGCGAGTACGTTAACCATTGAGGTAACCTGGCCCTATTGGTAGTGATACATTTCTATGATTATTAATTTTTAATAGAATGAAATAGTGTGTTATAACTTAATCCAATTGGAAAATTGGAAAATAATCCAATAACTTTTCTGCAAATATTTACAGAAGTTTTGGAGACCACAGCCTGTGAAGTCTAAGCCGTTGCCTTAGACGTCGAAGAGGAGGGCCACACATACAGGAATTCCTTTGACTAAAAGCAGAAAGCTAAGAAATAGCCAACAAATTTATGAAGTAAGGCAGCAGTTCTGAAGTTATAATATGAGAATCGAAGATTAAAGCTTTAAAAAACCTATAAGTTTTAACGAAAATGTAAGTCCGTTTCCACGTGTTTAAATTTAAGTAACATATATATATATTTGCATTAAACTACCGTATTTAAGTAACATGTATATATTTGCTACCCGCTTTTAGCTTTTGTAGAGTTCATAATTCAAATTAGAAAAAATAGTCAGTCACATTATTTTATCTAATTCTAATGGAAATTGACTCAAATTGTTATCAATTTCAATTGTCAAATTATCAATTTCAAAATCTTACTACAATGCAACATCAACATTTGAGAAATGCTTACTTTGTATTCACTGGAACTAAAGAAACATATTTTTTTTTACAGTGTTAGTATTTTATGAAACTGACATAATATGTAATGATGCTGGAAAAATATTTTGAACATATTTTAACTTCAGAACTTGTTAGATCACAAAGGTAACGATCAGACAGTGAGGTGAAAATGAAACAGATTTCTTTTAACAGCCAGGGGTGACAAAAATACCCGCTATACCACAGACTAAAGCCCTTATTGGTTCGGTTTATATATTGCTTGCAACTTAATTAATGACTAATGCCACAGCAACAAGAATGTTCCCACAGATTCTTGTAAAACCCCGTCATATGGTGTTGGCCAATCCCAACACATATGGCTTGCTACAAATCCAACCCCAAAGCAGAGTATATCTTACTGTGTGAGAGGTAAGCACCTTCTCCGTGGTTTCCCTGGTACCAAAGTGTTGAAATAGAACACTGCTAACTCTACCCGTAGGTATGGATGTTTTAGTAAACTGGTAGAGGTAACTACTATTAAGGTTTTATATCCATATATTCCTTACCAATAGGGGAACAAACTCATGGGCTAATAGGTGTTCCATCAAACATTGTTTTTAACTATAAACAAATACGTAATATAGTACATTAAATGCTTTTAGTTGCAACTATTTTACAGGCTACTAACCTTGATGTCAGGAAGAATATAGATTAGTTTAGGTTAGGTTACAGTGGCCGACCCGAGAGAGAACACACATAGGCCGCAAGTCGGCCCCTTGTGATACCACAAAGGAATTGGGGCTATTCTCCCCCGTCCCTGGTCCACTCGAACCATCTCGAGAGGACAATAAATCTAGACAGATCCCTGATACCAGTGGATGCTAAGTTCTCAAGATTGTCAAAGAAATATTCTCCTAGTGCTTCTTTCCTTCTTTGAGCCAGACCAGGGCATAAAGTAGTAACTCAAGAAGAATATAACAATTTCCACTTTGGAATATAAGACTGTGTGGAAACTTATTTTTAAATTTACTAATAGTTCACCTTGAAAGTATGTCATTATATGTATGACTTGGTTTTGAAGATCTATAGGATTTACTTTATGCAAAGAAATAACAAAATCGTATCAGTTTTTCGATTTATTATTTCATTTTTCTTGATATCTGTTCATTTGCTTGATATTTATTTTTAAATAACACGCTACAAAGGTGAGATTTATGTTATTAGAATCTGTGTCAAAAATTATTTGGTTATTATTTTGTGTGCAAAACTCAATTCAATTTATAAAAAGGAATAACTATATTGGCTTTACACAAGCAATTGTTGGATGTACTCGTATCCCTGCTCCCATATGAAATAACATCATTTTCTTTCCTTTTACCATTGTAGTTTAAACTTCATTGATTCCTTCACGTGTTTATTTATTATAAACTTTCTGCATATATATATATATATATATATATATATATCAATGTCAAAACTAGACTGACAACTACAGAAAGTTTAAAACGATATTTAAAACCAAAGCAAATGGTTCAGTGAGTGCAAAAATCAGTAGAAAAAAATAAGCTCATAGACTTTATTGATTGATTTTGTACTGATTCCTTTAACTTATATATAAATATAATATATATATAAAGTTAGATGATGGTAAGTAAATATGAGAAATTATAAACACACACTTACAAATCTGTAAGTGTTTGTTTGTTCATCTACACTGAACTTCATTTGTACATTTCGGATCGTATTTTCATTAAAAGGTTTATATATACTTGGCAAAACATAGATGCTTATGTCCATAAATCTGCATCAATATATTTTTATAAAATAAATGTATGTTTCTGTTTTTAATATGTAACTAGGTTGTAATATGTTCTCTTTCACAAAAGTTAAAAAACAGCGAAACAAAACGAGTAAAATTATACAGATATTATATTTACTTATGTTCAGTATAAATTTATATACTTCAGAAATTAAATATATTAGCGATAAGTCAGTTTTTCGTTTAATGAAGTAATAGCGTTGACAATGTTGATGAATTTGACAGAAGTTGTGGTTGTAAAGCTAGGCTGATGGAATAGCACTTCTCCTGCTTTCCCAACACTGTCTACCTATCAGTTTTCTCAAGTTTTCATCTCGTCCTCCCCTTTTACTCCAACACTGTCTCTCTCTTGGCTCTCTATCAATCAAGACAATAGGACATTTATCTTCTCGCCTCAGCTGTCCCGTAACATATCCACCTGTTTTTGTGTGTTAAACAGAATGTAGCAAATTTTTTTAAAATTCTTCTATGATTTGAAGGCATTTCCTTTCATTTTATTTCTCTATATTTGGAAATAAAAATTTTCCATGTAAAAAAATTTACATTTTGAATTACTTCTGTAGTTTAGTTAATCCCTACAAACTATTGTGATTTATGGAAATCTATTTTTCATTTAATTTAATAACTTTTCTTTAATATTATTTTGTATTCATCAATATTATTTAGTGGATATTTCTTTATCTGATAGTTAATAGAAAGCTTAATTTTTTTGTATCCTTATTAAATTTTTAATCCTTTTGTTTCAATAAGGATTGAACGAAATGTATATATATACATATATTGGAATTTCCATTTTCATTGGAAAAATAATGTGAATTTTCATTGGTTGCCTACTTATCTGACTAAATGTTACAAATCAATCTTTCTATAGAAATATTTCTATAGAAAAGAAATTTTTATAGATTTCTATAGAAAAGAGATTTCTATAGAAAGATTGATTTGGACATTATCAAAATGATGTGTTATGCAATGAAAGACATGAAAAATACACAGGAATACATTGACAAAAAGGAACACAATTAAATTTCATTTCAAACACTCAAAAAGGCAAAACATTTATCAAAAATATTAAAACCCATTTATGCCATCATAGAACGGTTTTTGCTGTTTTTTGTATGTGTACCTCGTATATGATATCTTCGGAATCAATGAAAACAATCAGTCTTAAGAGTCATGTTTTTATGTCATATCTCACAAATACCACCCATACCTACATACATAAATACCATATAATATATGATATTGTTTACTTTCCTGTAAAGTAGAAGTTATCTCTATGGACGAAACATAAAAAACCAAAGTAAATATAAGGTTTGGAGCTAGGTTGGCTCAGTGGTTAACGTAATCGTCTCTGGGCTGGTAGTTCGGGGTTCGATCTCCATCTGGCCCTAGATTTATTCACTCAGGAAGTAAATAAATCTGAGTACGTCGTCCCTCGGAGAGAAAGTTAAGTCATCGGTCCCGAGCCTTTACGATGTCAAGTACTCATTAGGCAAAATGCACTTGTGTTAGACAAAATTTAGAACTCCCAATGTAGAATCTGTAAAACGACCGATCAAACAAAAATCTGGTGAACGGCTGACATTATCACCCGCTAGGGGAATGGTTTAAACAATAAAACAATAAATACAAGGTTTATGTAATTTTTTTGTCTATTCCAGACCCGATTATGACCAAACACTCTAATTCAGAAACTTCGATAAATATTTTAACTGAGCTTGATTACCCGGCTTGGTAGTTTATAATACTTATGTAAACTATTACGTGCATATTCCGCTTTACCTTGAAGACATCTACCTTACTTTGTTTAGTTTTTATCCTGTCCTGATTTTTGAAAACATATCAAAATAACAATTAAATTATAAAACTTTTTCTATTATATTGCCATAATATAATATATTATTTTAATAATTACCAGTTTATTAACACTTTAATATTCATATAAGCCATTGATGAAATTTCGAAATCCTTGTTGTGTGTTTTTCAATTGTAGTTACATATCGTAAATACAAAGTGAAATAGGAAAGTTTATTATAAAGAAACTAATGTGAATTTTCATTGGTTGTCTACTTATATGATTAAATTTTACAAATCATTCTTTCTATAGAACATTATCAATCTCTGAGTTCTTACTTACCTAATTTTTTTAAACTCAATTTGGTTTAATGTAACTAATAAATATGATTATAAAAAGACAAACTACTAGGTTAATCTCTATCAGGATGAGATATTTGGGTCAGTTAAACTGGTTACTTCAACACAAAAACTCTGTACTTCACTGTTATAATCGTTACACATTTAACAGTATAACAGCATACCAGTAATTATTTATTAAACAGTATAACAATATAAATTTAACTGTTATGATATTCAATTATGTAAAAATATATTTTAGTTAATGTCATTAAGTAAAATATAGTATACACATTGTTCTTTTTCCTTGTTTCATATTGTTATTTATAAAAAGCGTGTCCACATCCATATATAAGAATCATGTGTCAAAAGTTTGACACTCTTTCTCTGTCATTCGCATACGATACTATGTCTTTATCTTACTCTTACTCATTCTTGTGTAAGAAAATTTATTTTCGTCAAACAATCGCTTTTCTGTTCAAGTACTTCACGATTTCTTGTATCTTGACAAGAGTATTTATAAGCTGTCTCTTTTCATGCTGTTCTAGGATCAAAATGTGTGGTCCATGAATTGTTTTTCTATCTATTTTAGTTGTGAGACCGTTCCAAAACCTAAGTTACTTTACAATAGGAGTCCTAAATTTCAACTCACTCAACTTTGAGTATGGACTTGTAACGAGTACATTACATCTAACGCGTTACGTTCTCTTCGTGTAACGAAATAAACAAGATTTTTATCTCTAAATTGTGAAATCGAAGTTGATAGCAAGGTTTGAACCTGTAATCTACGGTACTAAAGGCAAGCATACAACTTGTTTGACTACACCAATTTTCACACTACCTCTTAGTACTATAAATGACTCTTATTTATGGTAATATGGTACTCTTAAATGACTAAATTTATAATAAATTATAGTATTCTATTTACAATAAATATTCTAAATATAAAAAAAGGAATCTTTATTAGATTTTTACTAGTAAAACTAAATTGTATGCACTATTCTTTCTATAGAACATTAGATTTTACATCTTTTGTATCTAATTATTTCAGTATAACAAGAGTGGTTGCGTTTTTTGTTTATTTCAAAATATCAATATAACTTCAAATAATAATCATTTGCAACTTTTATTTTCCTTCGCAATAATATAGTATATATTACACCAGAATCTCTTATGAATCAAATATATCAGCATAAATTTATTTTATGAAAAGTAACAATAAATTGCGACAAAATCAAACTGGAAAACCATCAAAACGAAAATAAAATATCTCTGAGACGAATATCAACCAATACGAAAAAGATATTATAATGCAAAAACCACTGTGATATATGTGGGAAACTTAAAAGAGATTGCATTGGGATATTTCCTTCACATAAAATAATTATTCTAGATACTGAGATACAAATATTCACGAGACAATCTCATTGTGTGTTTTCAATTCGTTTTATAAAAGAATTATCGTGCACTGCTATATTTCATATTTGTATATATAAAAAAATTATTAATTTTTTAAATAATTTAGAGAAAATTAATAAATTTTCTTAACTTAACAAGATGAATATGTAAATTGCATTTATTATTAATAACTTGTATATTAATGAAAGTAAAATAAAATTGATTAAAAGAATGATATGCCCCATATTTCTTTCATTTACCTTCTGTATTAAATATATATTAATGAAAGTATTATTAAATTAATGAAAGTCTTAACCGTTGGGATCAAAATTTAGATATTGAATTTTCAAAGTATGTATACTATGTAATGTATATGTGTGTGTGTGTGTGTGTGTGTGTGTGTGTGTGTGGTGTGTATGTGTGTGTGTGTGTGTGTGTGTGTGTGTGTTGTGTGTGTGTGTGGATATGTGTGTCTGTGTGTTTGTGTGCTGTTGTTTGTCTTTTTAGTGTGTGTGGTTGTGTGTATGTTTGTTTGTTTAGTGTGGGTGTGTGTGTGTGTGTGTGTGTGTGTTGTGTGTTTGTGTGTTTTTTTGTTTGCCTAGTGTATGTCTGTGTGCCTGTGTGTATGTGTGTGGATATCTCAAAAATAAAAGGAGTTATCATAACATATTAACTTACTTCTTGCCCTGAGATGGAACAAGCACAACACAAATTACACTTTTCAGATAGTACTTTATATTAAAAAAAAATGTTTTCTGCGATTTATATTTTTATAATTTATATTTATACTTTTTAGGTTTATACTGAAACGTTGTAGCCTTCTATATGCGTATGAATCGTAGATGAGGGTGAAATATTTAAAACTTGCCTCAAATAAAGTTAAATTTATTTTTAAAGGATTGATTATGTCTACACAAATATTTAAAAAGAGGCACAAAATTATGGATAATAAATATTAAATTTGATACAAATTCATTAAACTGATAGACAGGAACAGAGAATATTGTTTTACTTTTGGTAGTAATCAGTTTTCAAAGTCCTATTCATTGTTTTAGTGCTCCATATCAGGCATCAATAAAACGTTTTCCTCATAAATAAGAAATAAACCAAACTAAAAATCCAATCGCTACGACTAATTATACCTAGAATAGCTTTATGTGATATATGGTACATGTTTTTCAGATGTTTCATACATATCAATCTGCCTGAGTGATCAGTATTTAAAATACATTCTACCAAAACTGAATTGCATATTTTATTAAAAAGTATATATGTTTATTTTTAGAATTAATTAAAAAAGTTATTACAAAAACAATTTCTAACGATCACTCTTGTCTCTAATCAAAATATTACTCTTTAATGCCAGGGTATTTAGAGATTAAGGTTTAAAGAAAAATAGAATAACAGCATATCAATGAGTTGGATATTAATCCAACGCCATAACTAAGTTTTCTAATTCATTTGAATTTTCTAATATTTGAACTCTAAAAACGAGTGAATTTCTTAATAGTACACATCTTAGAGAAAATTTAGGAGGAAAAGAAGACGGATTTTCATACTTACGATTGAATTTATATTAACTTGTGCGTACACAGCTAACAGTACATATTGAAAAATATTTTGATCGATGTCCATGTTGTTTTACTGTTTAACTTCTAGCTGTGCTTAATAAGCCTGTTTTAGTTGTAATAAATATATTAATTAATTATTGAATTAGGGACAGTGTCAAAAGTTATTAATGGAGATGCAAGGATAAGCTCGCCAGTGCATTCATGTCGCCTTATGTCGGCTTTGTTAGTGAATTTATGCCTAAACGAAAGCTTGATTAATCAAACTAGATTACAGCTGAATGCAAAGTGCTTTCCGACTTAACCTACGGTTTCATACTATTATAAATAAAATTAGCTAAGCTGTTATTCCTTTTTGTAGCAATTTGAGAAATTTAATGTTATAAGAGTTAGACCTCATATGGTCTAATGTGATAATAATACGAGTTAGATATCATATTATTATCAACAGATAATAATAACTCGGATTTCTCACAAACTTAACTATTCATTATAAAAATTGATTTTTATTTTTAAATAATAAATCATTATTCATGATATTATAAGCAACTAATATAAGTAATGATATAATTAGATATTAATAATTAATTATAAATATATAATATTAACTGTTTTATATAAACATGCTCGTATCTTATAATCCTACAGAACTCTGCTAGTTATACGCGTAAATTGCAAAATAACCAATTATATCATTTTAGGGAGCAATATGTAATGTTATGATTTAAATTCAATAGACAAAAGGATGGAAAACCATGTAGACCATCGGATAGGGTATGTACACTCACTAGTATTTAAAGATTGTGGTCATTTTATAAATGTATAAATGTATATTTTATATTTTACAAATAATAAACATATTGTGTATATCTAATATATATTATATATATATATATAAAGATTTCACATAAACATGTGAAATAACAATCAATGATCAAACCACAATAAGAAAAAGGGAAACAAGACTAAGATCTTTCAACCGTCCAGTTAGGTTTTTGACTCTGACGAAGACCGCTTTTTACGGTTGAAAGATCTTAGTCTTGTTTTCGCTTGTTCTTATTGTGGTTTGATCATATATATATATTATATTATATATATATATATATTATATATGAATATATATAACTGGAAAAACAACAAGTAAAGAACGAAAACACCCACTGGGATCAATATTTCAAAATGAAGTTCCTCTTTAGGAAAGGAGTAGAAGAGAAGAAGAAGAGGTACGTTCGTTCAAGACTGCCGGTCGAGAGTGAAATACTGAGAACAAATGTCACTTTCCTCCTAAATTAACATACCTCTTCTTCTTCCCATCTACTCTCTTCCAGAGGACAAACTTCATATTTTTTAAATAATAAGAACGTTATTTAGAAAATCTAAGAAACTTATAAAGAAGGAAGTCTCAGCCAAATATGATCTTATTTTTAATAATCTTTGTAGACAGGATGGACGGTTGTTAAAATTTACAAATATATATATATATATATATATATTAGTAGCAGTTTGTTTATCAACGCGAGTACTTTGCACTTCTTCCCGATGACGACAGATGTCGAAATATTGAAGTGAGTTCTATAGTGTCTTTCTGTGTTTCTTTCCTATGTGTTACAGTTTATATATATATATATTTACATACATATGCTCATGTACATACACATAAATAGATATACATATACATGTGTACGCGCGCACACATATATAAAGAAGGATAGTGAAATTTCACAGATGAGGGATACTATTTATATTGATTTAAAGTTGGTACTTGGTTTTACTTTATGCACAAATGAACAAGACCAAGTCTAGGGTTTAGTAAGTAAGTAATTCGAGAATTGTGTGTACCCTTAAAAAGTTTATTTTTTTGCTACATTGACTTGTATATTGATTACCATCTAGCCCATTTTTTAAGCGTACTTTTACTTATTTCTTTTATACATATTATTTCGTATTTTTTTTTCTAAAAATAGTTATGCTGTGAACTTTTTACTATAGTATATACCAACAAAAAGTCAAGACTTTGATATTATTTTTATATTACAAATATACTGAATTTATATTTGCAACGTCACCTGTCAACCTAACAGTAGGTTGTTCCTTTTTCACGTTGAAAGAGATACAATTCAGTTCAAGCTTTCAGTTGGAGCTGTCCAGGAATAATTCGAGAGCTCTTTTGGTAATATCTATTTGAATATTCATGAGAGTTGTGTGTCATTTATGGTCTACACTTCAATAATTTACACCCTCCAAAGGTATTATTCCATTAACATAGCAACAAAACTATCAATGTATTGCCTAGACATTTCTGATTCATTTTGTCATTGTTGGCTAAATAAAACATCTGTAATTTATTGAATTTCTACTACAATTGTTTTCATTTTATGTATTAAAAACTACTAATTATTTAAATGTTTAGTATGAGTGAAAGAGGTCAATTTATTCTCCCAAAGGCCTCTACATTGGCTTTGAGATTTTCTTTAGGGACTCAAAGTAAATCAATGTGGTAATCTATTCTGCATAGAAATAGCCCTGGAGATATCTACGAATAAAGAAAAAACGTTAGCTTAAGATGCTTTTTTGAGAATCATCGGATACTGGACCAAACCAAGAATAAAGAAAAACAAAATATATATATATAATTAGATGAAACGGTCCATCGGATTTTTGAGAAAAGTGATAACGAAAGAAACACCAAGATAGACACAAAACTAACACACTTGAATATTTCTAGAATCGTCGTCATCAGGAGGCAAAATTTACTTCAAAGATGCAGAGTATTAACTCAATTCCTGAGTAACTACACTACTTATATGCGTTTATACATCGTTTCCTCATAACGTAGATTGTCGAAATATTGAAGTCATTTACCTCAGTCTATAACTTTAAAGCAAGTAAGTTTATATTATAACAGAGGAGAGAGGTTTTTCAGAAGAAAGATGTTTACTTGTTCTACAGAGCTACAACTGAGTTGTAGTAATACATTTAATCATAAATGTATTACTGGTGTTCTAACAATAGTCAACAACAGTCAATATAAACAGGAAGAGTGAGAGTTGCTTAACATAGTTAATCTTATTGTCAAAATATGCTCCAGTAAAAATATGGAATCAAATTTTAGATTCAATGATTATATCAATAGTTGTTGTCAAGAAAGAACAACATCAGATATTCTATAGTGAAACTATATTCACTAAAAGAACACACCGAAATGAAACAGAAACCCACACCTACTCGTATCTTCCGGATGACGAGGCCATCAAAATATAGTAGTGAGTTTCTGTTTCATTTTTTGTGTTCCTTTTTATGAATATAGTATATATATATATATATTGTTGCTTGATCATTGATTGTTATTTCACCTGTTTATGTGAAACCGCGTTATATATATATATGTAATTTTTCGTTAGAAATACGATACGAAACGGACAAATATAGATCAGTGTAGAAAAAAAATCATTAAGAAATTAAAAACATACACTTACAGTGTATAATTTTCGGTTTGGACCTTCTTCAGGAGAGATAAGAGAGTGAAACCAAGCGCACTAGTTCAGAGACGGTTGGAGACAAAAAATGTTGCCGGCCGGTCACAGAAAATAAGGTAAACAGGAATTTTACATTGTTGGTTTATATATATATATACTCGTATATAGGTGTGTTCTCTAAACCGACAAAATATATATATTATATATATATATATAATTATTATAAATTATTATATATATTATAAAAACCTGTAATATATATATATATAAGTAATGCCGGCCCGCGAGAGACGCCGGCCCGCGAGAGACTAGAGGGTTGAAGTCCGTATCAACATTGCCTCTCCTATAAACAGAAGGAGCTGACTAATAAACTCGATTCTTGTCTTCAATCACGTGCGAGCTAGTTTATTTAAATTCCTTTTTTTTAAAAAACCTATTCATTACCGGACACGCGTAACTGGTGCCGAAACCCGGGATCATTCGCCAACTGTTTAATAGTGTAGTGTTGTGTCCAGTGTAGAAACCAACATGACGAGTAAACAGACAACAGGAGCCGATGTTAGGCTCGCAGTGAAAATAGAACAAGCGAGAGTAGCAAAAGCAGGGTACCTGATGAACCTATTAGATTCGATAAAGAGGTTCGAGGGTGATGCTCGAGAGTTGGACTTGTTCATAGAGAGAATGGACTCCATCAACGAGCAGTTAGTCACAACTCAACTAGACCCAGCTACAGACAAGAACATCAAGACCTACTTCCTCGCCAGGGTCAGCCTTACGGTGATGCTGGAGTTAGGACTTACGTTTTGTGCGGAGTAAAGTGCGGTGCGAGCAGCCCTTAAGGACAGATATGCTGGAGCCGCAAAGCCTGTAGCTAGAAGTGCGCTAAAAATTTTTGAAATGCGGAAGGAGAATGGTGAGACCTGCGCTGAGTTCGGGCGCAGATTGGGGGATGCGACAAGGAAATTAACTATGAAGATAAATGAAAAGTGCACAGACAGTCAAGAAGCGAAATGGAGAACGACGATATATGAAGAGATAGCCAGTGAAATTCTCCTCAAGGCAGCTCCAGAACGAGTGAGAATGGCCCTCCGTATCATGAAGCCCACTAGTCTCGAGGAGACAATTAATGCCATCCGGGAGGAAGAAATGGACCGAGAAGAAAACGTTGTTATATACAGAGGGAAGTCAGAAGGAGGATGGGCAGTTGTGACCAGGAGGAGAGTACCTCAGGATAGGCAATTCAGAGCAAGAGCCTATGAGGATCGAGGACAAGGGAGGTATTCACAGGAGAGGAAGCCACGGGGACGTTTTGAAGAGAGAAGATCTCAAGCCAGGAGGAACAGCTATGAGGCAGTGGGAGGCTACACGCGAAGAGAGAAGCAGTAAGAAGAGGATGTTGGGAGTGTGGTGAACTCGGTCACTTCGCGCGAGAGTGTCCGTATTTATATCGCAAGGAGAGACCACGAACGACACAGTATAGACCAACACCAAGAGATGAGCCCATGGAAGTTAACACAACCCGGCGGGAGAAGATGTGGGGCAGGAGAAGACAAAAAGGGGAAGGCTCTTCAGAGGACGGGAGCTCATCAGAGTCAACAGGGTCGGAGCAAGAGACATCGATAGAACGACACGAGCGCTGGTACGAGCGAGGGAAGTGGCCTTCACTGGAAGAGACTCGTGGTGGGAGGATCGCTAGTCGAGAGAAGAGGAAGAAGGATTGAAGGTTAGGCGAGAGGTATATAGGCGAGCAACAGAGGAATAGCATAAGAGGTAAGCTCCCTATATTTTTTTTTTCCCAAATGGAAGACTAAGTGTTTGGTAGATACAGGGTCAGATAGCACAATTATGGACAATGAAGTGGCAAAAAGGATGGACAATTATTCAGGGCTGACACCGTGCAACTGCACCTTGGTCACCATGGCAGGAAGGAAGAGCCTGGTAGGCGAATTACAGGTAGAGATGGGAGAATTAATAGGAGAGACCTTGGAGATGAAAGTGCATGTGACCCACTTAGAGACCCAGAAATATGGAGTTATTCTAGGGTGCGACTTTTTGGAGAGAATCAATGCAAAACCTGAGTGTAAAAGAGGGAAGTGGGACATTAAACTAGGAAAAAGGAAATACTTCGTGGAAGGGAGAGTTAAACCAGGGAAGAGAATAACGGTAAACTGTGGAAAAGTGATACCAGGAGAACATCAGGTGAGTGAATTAATGAAAGAATTTGAAAAAGTATTCTATAGTGAAGGACAGAGGTTATCAGCTACAGGTAGGGTCAAACACCAAATAGAACTCCCTGAAGGTACAGTTGTTTACGTGAAACCTAGAAGGTACCCACACCAATTGAAAAGATAATGCAGGAGCAAATAAAGGAAATGCTGGACCAGGGCATAATACAGAGGTCTAAGTCGCAATTTTCGAGCCCTATTTGGCTGGTCCCGAAAAAGGTCGAGGAGGGTAAACCCCCTAAATACCGGTTGGTAGTAGATTTTAGAGAGTTAAATAAGTACACTAAGCTTGAAAGATACCCTCTGCCAAGGATAGAAGACATACTCGACCATATGGCAGGAGCAACTGTATTCAGTACCTTCGACCTCAAGGCCGGGTATCACCAGATTAGGATGCACCCGAGAGATGTCGAGAAGACGGCCTTTACGTTCGATAGAGGCCACTTCGAATTTTTGAGGATGCCCTTTGGCCTAAAGAATGCGCCTTCCACGTTCCAACGCCTCATGGATGAACTGCTTGAAGGACTGGGAGAAGACTTTACGCAAATCTACATGGATGACATCATAGTGTTCAGTAAGTCAATAGAAGAGCATAAGGAACATGTTACAAGGGTGCTGAAAAGAATAAGGGACTTTGGCTTAAAGGTAGCGATGGATAAAACCCGCTTATATCAAAAAGAGGTTAGATTTATGGGGCACCTTATCTCAGGTGAAGGAGTAAGACCCGACCCTAAGAAGGTGAAGCAATAGATCGATTACCCTATCCAAAGGGACCCAAAGACATCAGGGCTTTTCTAGGTATGATAGGTTTCTATAGAAGGTACGTAAAGGACTTTGCAGCAATCACGAACCCCTTGACGGACAGTTTAAAGAAAGGAAAGAAGTTTATACAAACAGAAGATCTAAGAGAAGCAGTGGAGCAGTGTAAGAAGGCGTTGCGGGGTCCGCTGTTGCTCCAATTTCCTGACCTAAACAAACCATTCATTGTAATGACAGATGCCAGTCAAGAAGCTATCGGGGGAGTCTTGATGCAGGAAACTATCCAGGGAGAGCGACCAATAGCCTATGCCAGCAGAAAATTATCACCAGCAGAAAAAAGGTATAGCACAATAGAAAGGGAAATGTTAGGCATAGTGTGGACTGTAGAACATTTCCGACCCTACCTTTTTGCGGCTGAGTTCACTATTAGAACTGATCATAGGCCCCTAATGTGGATCGGGAATTTAAAGGAGACGTCAGCCCGAATAGCAAAGTGGAAAGAAAGGATAGCTGCATACAACTTCAGGGTCCAGCACGTAAAGGGCGTTGATAATCAAGTAGCCGACTGTTTGTCCAGAAACGTCAACGTCATTACGAGAAGTAGTACGAGAGAGCCAAGTACCTCCAGGGACGTGCGAGAGTTCTTCGCCAACTGGACACCAGACGCAGATGAAGACCAAGAACAACGAAATGGACCGGAAGCTGAGATTAGTCAGGATATAATAAACAACAAAGAGAAATCAAATAATTATAAAAGACGACACAGAAGAAATAATAAAACACCCAATTGCACAAATATGGCCACTTAAAAATAAATATTATTACAGGAGGAACGAAAGCGAACAACGAACAATTAAGTACAGTCATAAACCAACTAACAGTGCCAGGAAAGGTATACCATTTCTTTATAGAATCACAAGAACTTGAAAATAGACTACTCCGACTAATTCAGGAAAGAGAGCTGAGACAAGGAGCTCATTTCATAATCTGTAAGAACCAGGTAGAAACGGTAGAAGACGAAGAGCAGCAGAAAGAGGTCATCCTAAATTATCACAGGGGAAAAACCAACCATCGTGGTGTCACAGAGACCCTTAAACATCTACAGAGGTCGCATTACTGGCTCCAAATGGGCAAGAGGATAGCCCAAGTGATAAAGGACTGTGAAATATGCAAAAGGAGGAAGTATGAAAGAGTACCACTTGTACCTCCATTATTACAAAGTCAGACGCCCGAGGGACCCTTTGAGGAGCTAGAAATTGATATATTTACATACGACGGAAACAAATATTTAACAACAATAGATAGACTAACGAAGTTAGCCTCAGCATGGCCACTAACAAGTAAATCAAGTGAAAGTACAGAAGAGGCATTGCTGTCGTATTTGGCCACGTTTGACTGCCCGAGAACGATCTATATGGACAGAGGGCGAGAGTTCAACAACGTTAAAATAAAAACCCTGTTAAAAGAATTCAATATAAACCCCCATTGGTGTACACCGGGTCATCCAAGGTCCCACGGAGCAATAGAGAGACTACATAACACTCTAACGGAACACTTGCAGTTATTGGCTGATGCAAAAAACATAAAGGGTCATGTGGCAATGGCCAGAGCGGTCCTAGCATACAACAGTAGTATTCACTCGACCACAGAGCAACACCATTTGAATTGCGGAAAAAGGAAGCGGATCCACAAAGGTTACATAATAGAGTCAAAGCAGCAAAAGAAAGATGGACCAAGCAATATAATCAAAGGAAAGCAGAAGAAGCAGTAGGGTTGATACAAGAAGGGGACTTCGTATATAAACTGAATAGGCAGAAGCGAAGGAAATCGGACCCGAGATACGTAGGGCCATACGAAGTACTCGCAACGTTACCACGGTACAGAGCACAGATATGGAGGATAGGAACGGACACCCTGAAACAAGAAATAGTTCATTTTCAGGAACTGCGACGGGTGAGAAGGAAAATCCCACCAATGGTGCGAACGATATAGTGTAGTTATGTGTGTTTACCTTTGTTAATTTTGTTATTTTTGTTTTGTACAAATAATCATAGAAGTTCATCTTTTGTTATTTCTGTAATTTCTATAAACAATGTTAATTCAGTTACTTGTGTGGACGTCATTTTATTTTTGAATGTTAAAACATTATATTCATTTCTTATGTTTGAGTCAAGTTTTGTTTTGTTATTTTATGATATAACTCAGACACTTGTACGGAGAGCATTGTTGATAAGGACTGGGAGGGGGCAGTAATGCCGGCCCGCGAGAGACGCCGGCCCGCGAGAGACTAGAGGGTTGAAGTCCGTATCAACATTGCCTCTCCTATAAACAGAAGGAGCTGACTAATAAACTCGATTCTTGTCTTCAATCACGTGCGAGCTAGTTTATTTAAATTTCCTTTTTTTAAAAACCTATTCATTACCGGACACGCGTAACTTATATATAAATATAATTATAATTATATATATATAAACCCCGATTAGAGAAACACCTATTCTATCTAACTATCGATATATTATTGAATCTGTTAATTATATATATATATAATATATATATATATATTATATAATATATATTAAATATAAGGCTTTTGCTATTTCCCTAGTCGTACAGAGAGTTACCTGAGATATATCATGCAATTGAAAATTGTAGTATAAGACTTAATATAAACAAAGTATTTCATCAATAAAAACTCGTTATGAACTTACTGTCTTAGTGTTCTTTATCAAATTTATAAATGCATATCGGGAAGGTTTCAGCTATAATGAGCTTTATTTTGTGTGCTCTAAACAAATATTATATTCATTTATAAGTCTTAAGGATTAAGTATTACAATAATTGATTTAAGTCGGCTATTTATTAGCTAAATACAATACCTGATTACACATAATGATTTTAGTAAATACAAAATATTAACATTAATGTTGTAACAATAATATTAAAAAAAATTTGAAAATAATTAATGAAATTTTCCCTTATATGGTATGTACAGACAGAACAGTAACATAGTTTAAAAAGCATGGATTTATTTTGTCAAAGTAAATGTAAGTAAAGACTATCTATAAAACGCTCGAAGATTTTGCACAGCTCTGAATCTCTGATCAGACAGGTTTTCTGGCGATCATTTGTGTGTGTGTGTGTGTGTGTGTGTGTACGTGTGTGTGTATGTGTGTGTGGTGTGTGTGTGTGTGTGTGTGTGTGTGTGTGTGTGTGTGTGTGTGTGTGTGTGTGTGTGTGTGTGTGTGTGTGTGTGTGTGTGTGTGTGTGTGTCTACGTGTGGGTTTGAAAGAGTGCTGTCTTTGTTCGTACAAAGCCACTTTATATATCTATATCTCAACAAATTTGACATGGATACTTCTAATAAGAAACCAAATTAACTGTGAAAAAAATTTGTTCAATTTGGTTCAATATTTTTTTTAAATTAAAAAAAATATTAGTAAGGTAAAATTGACGGAATATAACGTGTCTGATGTAGTCAAATGTATTATTTAAACAGAAGTACGGAAATAACTCTTCTTCAGTTTCTGTTTAAAAAATGAAATGAGGTAGTTTTTATGTAACAACAGTTGTGGTTAGGTGTTTTATAACTGTTTTGTGCTTTCAAAGAGGTAATCATAAGTAAATGTAAAGAATTGATGCAAACACTTTTAAATAATTATAATGTACGAGTTAATCACTTTTTTTAGTTAACGTAATGTATAGCATTAAGAACCAGATTATCTATTTTCAACTAATTCCTTCAATTTTAGCTTTCTTAATGGTCAATTTGCTATCTTTCATTTAATTGCAGTAATTAGAATCTTTATCAAATCAATTATTATAAATTAAGTCTTCGAACTTTATTATTACCCACCTATTCTTTTATAAAAAAAGATTAACCTTTGATTCAGAAGAAAACTATTAATATCATTATTCACATAAATTATTTAAATAAACACCTTTTAATAATTTGTTAATGCATTAAATAATCTATAATATAAATACATGATTGCAAAATGAATAACTTTGTAAGGATTGCAAATTTGTAAGTATGAAACTTTAATGGAATTACATATTCAATAAAATCCTTTTACATTGCTTTTTGTCTTTCTTCCATTGATATAAACAGCATTTACATTATTATTTCAGGTTTTTGGTGGTTTTTAAACAGATATATACAATTTTATATCAACAGTTTTAAAGAAATTTATTTTTTGATACAGTTCATTCAAACTGTTCATAGAAAGATTAAGTTATATTTAGCTGAATAATTGGAAAATTTAATTTTTCCATTCAGGAAAATTAATCAAATGAAACAAAATTAAATAAAATTCTTGGAAAAACAATTTCTATAAAATATATTCAATGGGAGTAATTCTGTATGTGTTGATTGATTTGCAGACGTTGTCTCTCCATTGGAGGAAGATATTTCAAATGCTTCATTATTTCATATCCACTGTAGTTCTTATTATATGTTTTGTTATATAAACTGCTACCAGTTAAGCAAAATTACTTGTTATTGTAACAGCCATCTAATTCATCATTACTATATATATATATATAATCAATTAAAAAGAACACAGATAGACAAACGTATACCTATATTTCGACCATCGTCGTCATCAGGAGACAAGAGTCCCGCAGGAAGGTAGATCAGCGATCTATATATTATATATAATATATATAATATATATATATATATATATATATATAAGTATTCGACCGTGGAATAGAAACAAACCTAAAGTTTATCGGGACTCGGTCAGTTCTTCAGTTCAAATTAAACTCTCATTGCCAACGTTTCGGTCTTTATTTAAAACCTTTCTCATAGGCAGAAGTATAAATATTGAAACAGAAAAACTAAGTATTACACTACAAATTATTTTACAAAGGAAAATAGTATGTGGATTTTAACAACAACTGTAGTCTGAATGAATACGTGACACTGAACTTTGTCTGGCTAACATAACTATGCAACTACGCCACCTTTTTAAAAGTGACAGTTCAATGTCATGTGTTCATTCAGACTACAGTTGTTGTTAAAATCCACATACTATTTTCCTTTGTAAAATAATTTGTAATGTAATACTAGGTTTTCTGTTTCAATATTTATACTTCTGCCTATGAGAAAGGTTTTAAATAAAGATCAAAACGTTGGCAATGAGAGTTTAATTTGAACCTGAAGAACTGACCGAATCACAATAAACTTTAGTTTTGTATATATATATATATATATATGCTTTTAAAAACTGGATGTCTGTTTCCACTTGATTTAATTTTGTCTTATATTTTTCCAAATTACGAAATTTTTTCTTCAACTCAGAACTCAACTTAAAAATTAATTCACCATAATTTCTTATTTTATTATTGAACATGTTTCGGTGTACGTTCACCATCTTCAGCAAAACACCAGTTTTTAAAAGCATGTATTGAAGAAGGACTGCTCCCAACTTTTACAAATATATATATATATATAAACCTATTTAAAAGAAGATGGCACACAGATACACAGGAATAACTCACTTCTATATTTCGACCATCGTAGTCATCAGGAGGCAAAGAGTCCCGCGGGAATGCAGAGCGGTGACTCAATAAATAACTTATTTAAAACTTTCGTTGCAAAAAGGTACGCTTGATGGTTCAAAATTAAACGTTTGAAAAAGTTTTAAAAATAATGTATTAAATGAACAAAATATTATCAGACTGAGTCGCCGCTCTGCCTTCCTGTGTGACTCTTTGCCCCTGATGACGTTGATGGCCGAAATATAGAAGTGAGTAATTCCTGTGTCTATCTGTGTGCTATCTTCTTCTTAATTGGTTTTTATTTAAAAGTCCGCTAGGCCGTCCGCTCGACCGCCATTACGGTCGAAATATTGAAAAGTGAGTCTTTGTTATGTTTCAGTCTACCATACTCGTATGTGTCACAGTTTATTTTAAGTGTTATTTGTCCTGCCGGACCGTTTTTCGTTTATCATGGTATATATATATACCTCATTAAATATCTTGCCAACATTAAGTTTAGTATGTTTCCTACATACCTTTTCAAGGTTTCGAATGCTACTTTTCCATCTTTGTGGTATCATATAAATTAACTCACCGATTTTTTTATCTTTAAATGTAAAAAATCTTTAAAGGACATGTGTAATATGAAAAATACATTTAAAGATAAAAAAATCGGTGAGTTAATTTATATGATACCACAAAGATGGAAAAGTAGCATTCGAAACCTTGAAAAGGTATGTAGGAAACATACTAAACTTAATATTGGCAAGATATTTAATGAGGTATGTTTAAAAGAAGGTCTGCTCCCAAAGTATACCAATATATATATATATATATATATATATAATATATATATTATATATATATATATAATTTTCACAGTACGACGTGAGTTACAGAAATACTTTGTTGCATTCCTCATAACAATATTTTATTTTCTGCTGAATTATATTCGTTTTTATTTAAAAACTTAACAACACCAATTAACTTAAGTACCACTTCAAATTTAATATATTACATCCATCTTCTTCTGTTTGATACTAAAATAACTTATTTAAAACTTTCGTTACGAAAAGTAACGCTGGATGGTTCAAAGTAAAACGGTTGAAAAAGTTTTAAAAACAATGTATTAAATGAACAAAATGTCATCAGTACTACTTAGCATTTGACTATGGTGTTAACATGAATAATGGTGTAACATCAGTAAGGTCCATGCTACGATCCTATAAATACGATTGATTGAAATACATAATTCAAATGTATTTATGTATGGTATACAAAGATTAATATCACTCTGAACAAAAGAAACGTAAAACGGTTAAAATTACTGTACTAATTAAATATACTTACGCTATGCAAGTGCATATAATAATATTTATACAATTCAGAATAGTTAAACAAAGTAATATTTTTTATATTTATGTAACGAAATAAATTTATGAACAAATTGGTTTTCTATGGACTTTGAAAGATTATTTTTAAACTAAAATAAACGGATTCATAAAGTATAAAACTAACTTCAAAGTTATTTCAGATCAGTGAAATGACGCAAACATACTTTTAGAGTAATTTTATTCGAGATACGAGGTTAATGGGAAACCACCAAATAGATATGAAATTTATACCATTAAAAGGATGCTATGGTAAGAAGTGCTCAAACAAGATAATATCTGAAACTTTATTTAATGAATAAATACCTCTAAAATCGTAAAAAGAATAAAAAAATTTTTAAAAAAATAATCTATATACTCGTACATATAAAACTCTGATGTTCTTGTTTAAATATTTGCACACAGATGAAAATTTAAATACCTGTTAACTCCGGTTTATTACAAATTATTCAAATAAATATTAAAGATAACATTGAGTAATATTACAATACAAATAATGGCATTAAAAAGAAAGAAAACTGAAAAATAAATACTGTAAACGTAAGTAAAGAAAAATTAATGATTCTAGATGTAAAATCTATTTATGTTGTAGAATAAACCTGACCTGTTTAACTTCGAAAGATCTCAGTCCCATTTTTTGAAATTAAAAAACCAAACTCTCGTTACCAACATTTCGGTTTTATTTAAAGTCTTGTTCATAAGCAGAAGTGAGAATTTTTTAACTAAGAAAATGAAATTTACATTACTTAAAGGAACAACAATGTCAGCCGGACAAAACCTTCGACTAGACTGTCGAAGATATATTATTAAATCTGCTATAACAGCATATTTGAAACTTTTTGAAAGATTATGTAAATGTATGTATTTACATAATACATTTTACATAAAACTACTTTTTTATGAGTATATATATATATATATATATATATATGTATATGTATAAAACAAATTGTATTTATCAGGAATAGGTCAGTTTTCCAAGTTTAAATCAAACGTTCAAAGCCAACGTTTTGATTTAACAATCGTTTTAGAAACTTAAGGAATAAAGAGATTTATATAAGAGGACAAATTTCAAATGTACATACTCGTATAATATACTATCACATTATAGGTTACAATAAATAATTTAAGGAATATTAACTTGAACACAAATGTCAGCTTAAATACAAATGTTCTAATGTAATATTATAAAGACACATTACTTTCATCAATGTTATTAAATGCTGGGGAAAATAAATGAAATATTTCAGTTTACAGGTTTTGTTAATTTTAAATATACTGATTGTGTATATATCTTGATTAATATAAAGAATACTATATCAAATGCTTGGACCATATAGTAATCGTTGTTTTCATGGCTCAATAACAACAAATAGCAAGAACAGGTTTTCCTATCAATCACATTCAGTGAATGTATTTTATAAACTGTTGCTATAATTTCTTAACTATGACTGCCACAAGGGGTCATGGGTGGTCTAGTAGTAATATAAAAATAATTAGCACATAAATTTATGTTGAATGCTTTACGAGTAGTTGCCATATTTAATATATATTTCTGCGATAATGCTTGCTAAATTTTATTAGTTTAACAATTTTATTTTACTAAGGATCATTTATAATTATTTATTGTTGATACATTACACGATGTGTTTAAATATACAAGGTTAAAAATATCGAATATATATTCGAAGTTTAAATGATAAATCTGTTGCTTGTGGGGTTTTAAGGGTTGTGTTGTGTTGGTTCAAGTAATGAGGAGGCAGTGTCATTAATCAAATACATTATGGATTGGGTCCACATAAAATGACTCCAACCTCGGGGTATTAATCTAATTAATTGATGGGACATCCCAGCACCTGACGGAGCTCCGTGTGACAGAGAGTGTTAATTTTGTTAAATGGCCTCCGGAAAACAGTTCATTTTTGAAACCAGTGTTTATTGGGTCAATCTATCAAAGGACGACGAAAAGAATTAGAATGATTTTTATAACAAATTATAAAATAACGGAAATTTTTTAAACAAGACGAAGATCTTTTAACCGTAACAAGCGGTCTTCATCAGAGTCAAAAACCCAACTCATGAACACACTTGCCCAACTCAAAGCAGTTGGTTTTTGACTCTGACAAAGACCGCTTGTTACGGTTGAAAGATCAAGTGTTGTTTAAGTGTTGTTTTCCCATTTTCATATTGTGGTTTCATCATTGATACACATATATATATATATATATATATATATATCATGATTTGTTTTCTTGACCCAATATTTATATGATGTTACAAAATAGTAGTAATAGTAGTGCTAATTTTAAAACAATCATGTTGTAGCCCTGAAGATGACATAAATATATGTCGAAACGTCGGCAAATGGACTAGTTTTAATCATTGGACCTCAAACCTCAAGAAAATTACATCATATATATATATATATATATATATATATATATATATATATATTAGTATAAATAGGGAGCAGACCTTCTTTTATACATATTGTGTTGAACGAATTGCCTTAATTAAACATACCTTTTTTTTGAGCAGTTTTGCATATTTCCTTGATAATTTTAAATCGTCTTGATTTAGTTGGTGGATTATTTGAGCGAAACTCTAGTAAGCCATCAATATTTAATGATTAACATGACATGTTTCGGTTGTCTCCAACCATCATCAGAAATTATTATAAAACGTCACAAAACAAAACTATTTTCATGGAACAAGTATGTAAACATAACAGTAAGTTAAATAAAATTGATCACTAAAAAATAAATATCACTAAGTCTAACACTAGGAACATTTAACATTGAATACATTACAAGGATGGATAAAGGACAAATTAAAGTTATGAGGGGGGGGGGGGGGGCGCATCAACTTTGAACATCAGTTTGAGCTGACGTGTGCTACCTGTTTGCTGCTGGTTTAATTTACCAACCGAAACATGTCATGTTAATCATTAAATATTGATGGCTTACCAGAGTTTCGCTCAAATAATCCACCAACTAAATCAAGACGATTTAAAATTATCAAGGAAATATGAAAAACTGCTCAAAAAAAAGTTATGTTTAATTAAGGCAATTCAGTTCAACACAATATAATTATATATGTGTGTGTGTGTGTGTGTGTGGGTGTGTGTGTGAGTGCTAGAGAGAGAGAGGAGAATGTGCAGGAGGCAGCAAGAACCTGAGTTAAGAGGAAAAAAAAACAAATCTAAAAATTTTAAATTATCTTTTATAGGTCATACTCTTAAGCAGAAATATCTTAGTAATTTGATAACATATAAAGACATTATGATTTTAATAACATATGATTTGATAGCATATAAAGAACGTGATTTTGATGAAAAATATTCATTTCAGAATTTGTATAAATTAGTTCATCTACAAAGCTAAAAGAGGAAATCTTAAGTTCTGTAATTACCGAGCCCTAAAGTAAAGAAATTGTTAAAACGCATGAAGGAGTTATTTATTAAGAGCAAAAAGAACACTATGAGATTTTTTGTACAGGATAGTAGCAAAACACATTTTCATTGTTACCAATAATAGTAATAAAATTAGTTATGATTATAATAATAATATGATATAGTTATTATAACTAATATTAATGTTTTATGTTGGTGCTAAAAGAAATAGCAATAATGACATATGACAGTGAAGTCAAGTATGTTTCATACAGCTCAGCAACTTGTTAAGAGATTTCAAATGGAAAGTAAATGTTTGAGCTAATATAGGACACCACATATAATAGAACAAATACTGATACCACTTAAGTATAAGAGTGGTTAAATTCGTCTTCAGGGAAGAGGAAGGAAACAAGATGGAGCACTTTAGTAGAGTGCCTGTACTCTTGCCAAGTCATCAGATGGTCAAAATTTAAAGGCTCTCAGTGATATTTATGTATCATTTATGTTCCACTACAGTACTACAGTAATTTTTTCTTTCAATATTTATATAATTTTTAAAGATGTATCTACTGCCTGGTGAAATAGAATTGAAATACATATTGATTGGGTCTTGTTTACATGTTCCAATTGAACTATACTTCAATGGTTTGATTTTATTTAATACCTCTTTCATTGGTCTACAAACCAATGGCAATAAGAAATTACGCAACGTAAAAGCAGTAAACAAAGGTAGAAAACAGTAGATACAATGATGCAAGTAAAAGTACATTAGAAACAAAGAATTTCTAGAATTATGAATTATTGTAAAAGAAAAACTGTGAGTAACATTACAACAGGGATGAAAATATGTATTTACAACGATAAACTTTCCAAAAAACCAAAGCATATGACCAAATATGTAAAGTATGACTCAAGCGCACTCAAACAGTACACAGAACAATTCTTAACCAAAAGGGCAGTAAATTCTAACAGTTATGATGTCTTACATAGTTATATAGTACATGTTTTTTTTGTAAATATAGTTTTTGTAGTGAGTTTCTGTTTCATTTCTCTGTATATATATATATATATATATATATATATATATATATATATATCATTGATCAAACCACAATATGGAAAAGGGAAATATCAATATATTGATCGCTCTTAGTCTGATCACAGTGACAGTTTTCATATACGAGAATCTTTTAGTTGACTGTCAGCTCTTCAATTTATCAATCATCGTTCGGGACTCATAACACAATTGCATAAATAATCTATGAATGCTCTCTGCCCTATGAAAGACTTATGGACGCTTTCTCCTCTTTGTATGTATACGTTAGGTTAGGTTAGGTTACAGTGGCAGTTCCACAAGGGAACACACGTAGGCCGAGCATTGGCCCTTTGTGATACCATACAATGAAGATTGATTCTAAAGTGGGAGTCCTCAATTTTGCCTAACTGAAATGTATTTAGAGTGGGGATCTTTAACGAGTACCTGAGATCGTACAGGCTCGGGACCAACGGTTTTTACGTCCTTCTCCGAGGGACGACGCGCTCTGATTTATTCACCTCCCGCGTGAATAAATCGAGGGCCAGGTGAGGAACGAACCCCGGTCCTATCAGTTCAGAGGCGAGCATG
Organism: Hermatobates lingyangjiaoensis; assembly: GCA_026182355.1. Lineage (NCBI taxonomy): Eukaryota > Metazoa > Arthropoda > Insecta > Hemiptera > Hermatobatidae > Hermatobates > Hermatobates lingyangjiaoensis. The sequence continues at coordinate 4,056,117 of JAPFBL010000881.1, forward strand.
TAACCACTGAGCTAGCCTGGCCCCTTTTTTGTATGTATAACTTTTTTTTGTTGTTTTCTTTTTATTAGTATATTTCGTTACTTTAATTGAATGTATCCTTAAAATCAAATGTATTACGTATGTCCTATGTTGACCTCCGTCATATAGTTTGTTACTCCTTGCTATATTAAAAAGAAGTTCACTTGATATTTCAACACAACAGAAATTAGTGAACAGTCTAATTTAATATTATTGTTCAATACTAAATACGTAAGAATTAAATAAATAAAAAACTAAACTAATAAAAAGGCATTTCAGTTCATATGTTGTTGATTCTTAGAGTGATTAGCAACTACAAAATGACTTGCATGCAATAGCTGAAAATAAAACATAAGTTATTTTTGTCACACGTGTTTATTGTTAGGTTTCACAGTAAATAGATAAAGCAACCAACGTCAACGTATGATCTAAAAACTACACAAAGTAATATATGTTACATAAAAAACTTTCAATCAATTGTTAGAATAATAGAATAAAATCAATTATATTAGAATATAATAACCATAAATTACATATAACCAATATGAATGAAAGATATGTTATAGCAAAAAAATAAAAATGCGTAAATGTCTTTTCCTACATCTAATGTATTGTATATTATTTAAATATTTTACTTAGCAATTCATTCGTGATGAAAAACATGTTTCAGTCTTTCTGAATAATTTCGTAGCTAGTATAAACTTCTACTCCCGATCTCAAAATGGCACTGAATTCAAACAGTAATGATGGTTTACATAGTTATACTCGTATATACACGTTTCTTTTTTTTTAAATATAGTTTATGTAGTGAGTTTCTGTTTCATTTCTGTGTGTTCTTTTTGTGAAAATAGTTTATATATATTATATATATATATATATATATACCAATAATCAAACCACAATATGAAAAGGGAAAAAAAGACTAAGTTCTTTCAACCGTAACAAACAGTTTTTGTCACAATCAATAATCCAACTGAAAAGTCAGTCATACATATATATCTATATAACCATGATAAAGGGAAACAGTCTGGTAAGACAGATTACACTTAAAATAAACTGTGACACATAGACCGTAATGGCGGTCGAAATTTTGAAAATTGAGTCTTTGTTATGTTTCTGTCTATGTGTCACAGTTTATTTTAAGTGTATATATATATATATATAACAAGATTTCACATAAACCACATTTTATCTTCACTTTATATATCACAGTTTTTTACAGTTAAATATTTTTCCCATTTTTTTTTGTGTTTGATCATTGATTTTATATATATATATATATATATACAATTAAAAGAAACGGTCCAGCGTACTTTTTTAAAATAAAATGAATTCAAAACGAAGGAAACACACAGAAAGACACAGACATAACTCACATCGATATTTCGACCATCCTCGTCATCAGGAGGTGCGAAGAGCGAAGAGTCCCGCAGGAAGACAGAGCGGTACTCATACAGGGAGTACCGCCCTGTCTTCCTGCGGGACTCTTCGCTCATCGCACCTCCTGATGACGACGATGGTCGAAATATCGATGTGAGTTATGTCTGTGTCTTTCTGTGTGTTTCCTTCGTTTTGAATTTATTTTATATATATATATATGTATCGCTCTTAGTCAGATCACTGTGACAGACTTCATACACGAGAGTCTTTTAGTTGACTGTCAGCTCTTCAACTTATCAATCTGCTCCTGATAATGATGTAAATATTGAAATGGAAGTTTAATCTCGTGCATTACAGTATTGTACAATCTTTTACAATATTGTAAAGAAAATTTTATCATAAAACAAATATTTTTCTAAGCGTTAGTCATCATCAATACCTTACATACAAAAACAAATAAACAAAAGGGAGGCTAAACTAACTTACTTTAACAAAACATATTTTTTAAAGATTAGACTTGTTTTAAAGAAAAAAGTGTTAGTAGATGTAAATTGGATTTCATTTTCTTTTAATTTGTTTTTATTGTTTATTTTAAGATCCTGATGATGATAAACTGAGGTCGAATAACAAAAGACTGATACATTATAAAAATTGTGTTTCGTGCTATATAAATTAAAGTTATATTGCATTATGCTTCAAAATAAGGCAATCTGTATATTTGATATTGTAAATATTTATCTCGTTAAAGAAAAAATATAATTTCTGCCGCCTTTTTGTTAGTGGTCATAGGTGTTTCCAGCTATGGTTACTAACATACCTTGGTATTTTATTTGTCTGTTATGTATGGAGCATTAACGAGTTCTTGATATCGCATTGACTTGGAAGGCTAGTTTATGTTTTCTCAAAGTACAAGATTCCTATCTTCCAAGTGAGAAAGCAATGGCAATGCTTTCCATTGTCAACGATGGTTGGTTGGTTGATGTTTAAACTTTTAAACATCAAACTATAGTTCTGATAACTGTACGGGCCTTCATCACAAGTCACATCCTTTACACAATTAAATAGAATGATTTCAGCCGTTGATTGAAATCTTATACTGGCATTTTAAAATGTCATTCACAATAAGAGAGCTTTTTAGAATGAGGTCAAACTAATAAAGCAAGCTTCATTTTTGTACAAATCTTACTATAATGAAATAAATAGTGAAAACAATTCATTTGTTTTATATTTTATGGCAGTATTCGTGAATAATAATCCATTACTAAACTCGTAATACAATGGGTAGTTTGTTTCACAAACTTTTCATTCATAATCAACATTAGAATAATTTAGTTAATGGTGATAAAAAGAAAATGACCTAATCAGTGGATTGTTTGGACAACAATGCAATGGAAACAGATAACTATATTCCATTGTTTTTCTCATTATTGTATTACCAGTGTATAAGACTGCAATCACAATCACCATGCTTGATTCATTTACAGCTGATGTGATTTAAATACAACTTAAATACGATTTAAATACGAAGATTTATGTAAAGCTAGTTATTTATTCACTGAACTACGCATTTACTTTAACCACTGAAAATATTAAAATTATTAACAATAGTTGTTATTTCTTCAATAACTTCTATCTTGAAAAGCAAAAGAAAATTTCCATATTGTGTTTATGATTGTTCTATTATAATGATGTTGCTTCTGTTTAAATGAGCTAGAAATCTGTTTTAGATAAAGGTTATTGAAGTAAACACGTTAATTTCATTTCAAGTTTGTTAAAACGATTATGGTTATAAGTTTATGACCCTTATGATCCATGAATAGTTAGGGGATCAGTAAACTTTGTTTCGTACTTAACAGAATGCTTAAGTCTATTGATTTTGTATATTCACTTTAGATATATATTTTATATATATATATTCTAAGAATAGTTGTTCCTTAGCTTAAAATAAATAGTCCTGTCATGTCAAGTTTTAGGAACTGGTTCAGTTTTATAAATGTCTGGAATCATGGTTCGACTACATTTAAAAAAAAATAACATAAACATTTTTATAATCCCTTTCATTATCTTTTCATTTCATTAAATTTTTTTGAGAGAGTAAATAAAAGTAACTTTATATGTCCTGGTATGTATAATAAAGTTATAAGGAATCGTATATAAAATCTAGTATAGGAGTCAATTATTATATAAAAGGATACAAGCTCCTTTCCGGAGCTTGTTTGTATCTTGTTTCTGGAGCTTGTTTATATCTAGTATGGGAGTCAAATTCACCCCCAGGGTGAATTTTAGTTTTCCAGGGGGTGAATTGTGACCACTGTGAGTTTACAGAGTGAGGAAAGCTATTATAGGTTATGACCTCTTAATGTTAAATTAAAAATTTTTAAATTAACATGTTATATTTATGTATCAATAATTGTAATTAGCATGTAATTTGTTAAATTCTATTGTAAACATAATCAATGTAAAGTTGTAAAGTGTAGTATACAGTGTCTTGAAAAGTAGTGAAGGGAAGGGGGAGACTGGTATTGTGAGAAATAGCGAGAGGGGTGAATGGGCCAAGGAAATCTGAGAACCCCATTCCGGAAGAGCTTGTATCCTTTTATATAAACAACCTGTTTTTAAGAAAAAAACACCTAAACGGAACTCAATGATAATGAATCTCCATAATGTTAACAGGACCCTAGAATGTTTAAGTATTTATGTACTTTAGTAGTTTATTACCATAACATTTGTTGTTCTTTCTTTTTTCATAAACATTAGTTATTCATTATATAAATTACATTAAATTACTAATATATATTTATCCCATCTTTTATAAATAGGAAATTGTTTTATACAACCGTTTGTCAAAAGAAGTCGTTTTATGGTACTCAAGTCAATTTTCATAATGCTAGTGATAAATATTTTTTCTGAACGAAGACATTTGTACTCTGACCAAGACCGACGAATATTTCTTGATATAGTATAACTGGTATAACTGGTTGTTCCTTAGAAAAATCCTGAAATAATGTGCTGGTGGAAATTCCTTTAAATAGTTATGTCTTTAGGAAATTGATGAATATTGTGGTCATATTGACTATCTGATATCAAGAAAGAATGTCAGGAATTGGTATTATAGGCTTTTATAAATGTTGAGACATCTCTGTAAGTTTCAAGAAGTTTTATCAATACGTGTTATAACTTCGAAGGAGTTAGTCGTCCAATTTCAAGAGATCCGGTCAAGGCTTGAGGAAATCCTTTTCCCAGCAATCTCACCTAGTAGGTGTGTGGTCTATTAAACACAACTTGATGCACTTTATCTTGGACGCCTTTGATAAATATTTCAATTATTAAAGCTTATTGAATCGTTAATCATATCTGATTTGATCTTAGTCCAGATCCAATGCTGTAAAAATACCTTTTGAAGGCATCACATATAAACAAAGTATTGAGAATAAATTACATTACATTAGTAATCTGTCACATATTTAACTCATTAAAACCGGTAATATTGACTAACGTTCTAAGAGTGGAGTTTGATATTAACAAATACTTATATAATATTGTGGTATGCATAGTTTTACTGGATTTTTGTTATCTTTAAAAAAATTAATCAATTAGCATTGCAGTCACTAGGAGACTGATGGTTACTTGATGAAAGAGATCTTCAAAAATTACAGGAAAACACATGAAAACAGAAACAACAAGAATGGCAAATAATAGGGAGTTGAGATATAGCAAAGAATAGGTAAGTAACGGAAACTAAAAAGGTTGTGCCTTTCTTAGTTCACACTATGAGGGAACAACCAGCAGGCATGTTAAGCCAACCCAATTCCGACAAGGTGAAGGCACATCGGGGGGAATATGATTTTCAAATAAAACGACTGATCTTTGTCAAAGTATCATACAAATTCAGAAATGAAACACATTGAAAACTAGTTGTTTTGCTTTAAGAATCACAGTCACATTTCTGCGTTTCTTATATATACGAGTATACTCAGAGTGTTCTTGTCTAGACCGTATTACAAGAAAATGTATAGCAGAAAGAATGAAGAAGCCTTCAGATGATGACTGCAGACCACACAAACCTAAACCCGCCACAACTAGCCTCGCCTGAACAAATGACAGGCTTGATAAGCGAACAAAGTTACCGGATTTCACTGGGGCAAAGAAAAAAGATAAACCGGAAGAAGAAAAGAACAGTTTGGGAACAAACTCCCAAACTATTGCGCGACTGAGCAGACTTTCCACGGACCCTCGGATACCAGCTCAAGATCGAGAACCCTAAGGTATCAGCTAAAGCCGCTATTGTGCCACCACAAAGAGGCCAATAAGGGCGGATTGCCATACACTTTCTACCCTGGGAGGGCAGCCCAGGCTAGCACCCCGCCCAGGTTGTGCCTTTCTTAGTTTACGCCATGAGGGAATTACCACCCAAGCGTGTTAAGCCACCCCACCACGACAAGGTGAAAGCACATCGGGGGGAACATGATTCAACCAAAACGACTGGTCATTGTCAGAGTCTCATTCAAATTCAGAAATGAAACACATTGAAGACCAGTTGTTTTGCTTTTGGAATCATAGCCACATTTCTTCATATTTTGTTGTACCTCAAATAACAATAGCAAGACAAATAAAACCACCACAGATTAAACTCACAAACTTACATTTAATTATTTCTACCTTGGTGGTGTTCGTTTTCACGAGAAGTAAAGTAGTTGTATATATAGTAATAGTTTAGTAGAGTGTATGTAAAACGACAAAATTATCAGAAACGGACGAATGAAGTTCTTTATAGATCAAGAAACATAGATAAATTAAGTACTCACTTACAGTCTCTATCAGGAAAGATAAGAGAGATAGTAGTCTCCAACCATCTCTGCAACAGTAGGCTTTGTTCTCTCTCTTAACTCCCTAGAGGATGATTTAAACTATAAATTGGTAACTGTAAGTGGGTGTTTTTATTTCATCTATATTCGTTTATTTATATTAAACTTTATATACATGTATGTATCGTCACCTGGAGTTCATAACCCACCAAGGTTTATAAGTACTAGAAATTATATAATTATTTCTAGGGCTTATAATACATAATATTATTTATTATTTTATGAAAATATTTTGATACAGATGAACAGAATACAAATGCACATTTGTCGTTAGCAGCATCATTTACTAGAATCCGAAATACAAGGGTTTATACATTCTCAAATCTAAGCTAAATGATATCTAGATAGGATGAAATATTTGTTTCCATTTTTTGATAAGAACAATTGATATTAGTCAAACAATATTCAACACCCAAAAGTGTCTCTGGTTTAATTTTTCAGTTGAAATCTATTAAATCAGATTCCATTGTTTCCAGATAACTGTTGGATGACATTTTTTTAGAAGGCGTGAGGTATCCATGGAATCAGTGATTAGATTTATTTCGCTGAGACAAAGCAGAAACGAATCAGAATCACAGCGCTTGGAAATATTTTCTCTTTTTTTTTCCTAAAAATGTTAATCCAATCAAGGATTATTAATTTTAAATTATGTATGGAATAAGAAATATTTATCAGAATTCAAAAAATTCTTTATGTTCAAATAAAAATATCAAAGCCTTGAAAACTTTAGGCTGTTGAGAACCATTAAGTTTTGAAAGCTTGATTTGAACATAGGAAACTGACAACTAATTATTTGTGGCAACTAACCATGTTTTCTCTCTTTCGTAGCGCTGATTAATTACTCTACGGAAATCTTTAAGAATCTCCTTATGATCTGATGTTTTACAAGCCAACACCAATGTGTACCTCTGCTATCAATGACCTCCAATCATTTCTCACCAACACATGAACAATACTGATTAATAGCAACGTTACTCATCTAACTAACATGATTTGTAAAGACCCTCATTTCAAAGCCAAGCCAGGTACCCCATTAACTTTCAGAGCAAACTCACTCTTGTTTAAAATACAACTTAAGGTCTAGTAAATAATATTTCTAACTTGTTTGTTTAGACGATAATAGAAGTTTGAGTTCTTATACAAGAGGTTTAAGTGCACAATAATACCACTGATAGTTGTTAAACTATTATTAATATCTTTAAAATTATTGAGTATTATTATTCTGTTAATGAAGTTGTCAAAAATGAATGTCTTCTAGCAGGAAATATAGATCAATGAATTAAAAAAAAAATGTAACTGCTAGTCCTTACCAGTACTTCTTCTAAAAACATATTTTAAAAAAGTAAGTGGTTTTATTATAGAAAAAATACGACTTATTGGTTTTAATTGATTCAAATAATGCCTTCATGAAATATTTATTTCATGGTATAAATGATAACATTATAAGCAATATGTTTTTTCCTTAGATTCGGTTCCACGTATTATCATTATTTCAGATAATATTTTTGCTAAAAATAAAACTGTAGATTGAAATTCCTAGAATATGAAATTAGAACTTGCAATTTTATGATAAATATAAAAAGAATTGAGAATACCTAAAGGGCAGTGGTTGAAGAGGTAGGTAATGAGGGTTTACGGAATAATAGGCGCCGAAGCCTGGGCAATCTCGGGCTGTTCCCCCAAATCGCTCCCATCAACTGCAATTCTTCACCTTTTTTCTACTGAAAAATATCAGCTTCCAAACTAGTCCCAAAAGCATTACAAAACCCAAAATACCCTGGCGATATTTCTTAGGATGTGAGAAACCCTTTTACTCTTAAAATGCTAAAAAAAAAGGTATTTTATACTTAGATTTAATATATATATATATATACAAAACTAAAGTTTATCGCGACTGGGTCAGTTCTTAAGGTTTAAATTAAACTCTCATTGCCAACGTTTTGGTTTTTATTTAAAACCTTTTTCATAGGCCTACAAAACAGAGGATATAAGAAATAAATAATTTAATCGTTCAAAATCAAACATACATAAAAAGCGTAATTAGTTACAAATAAGAAAACTTTTCTCACTAACCTATTGTCAAAATGTCTATTAATTTTTCTTATTTGTAACTGTTTGCGCTTTTTATGTATGTTTGATTATTGAATGATTGAAGTATTTCTTATATTTCCTCTGTTTTGTAGGCCTATGAAAAAGGTTTTAAATAAAAATCAAAAAGTTGACAATGAGAGTTAAATTTGAACCTGAAGAACTGACGAAGTCCTGATATATATACATATATAAAGATTTTAAGATTTCACATAAACACGTGCAATAACAATCAATGATCAAACCACAAATGAAATGGGAAAACAAGACTAAGACTAAGATCTTTCAACCGTAACAAGCGGTCTTCGTGAAAGTCAAAAACCTAACTGAGTTCAGTTTTTGACTCTGACGAAGACCGCTTGTTACGGTTGAAAGATATTAGTCTTGTTTTTCCATTTCATTTGTGGTTTCATCATTGATATATATATATATATATATATATATAATATATTATATATAATATATATATATAAATGAAAAAAGACAACAAATAGAAGAAGCGAGAAAACTTACTGGGTCGATATTTCGAACTGAAGTTCGTCGTCAGGGAGAAGAAGGGAAGAAGAAGGGAAGAGGAAGAGGCACGTTGCGTCCATTACTCGTACAAGCAGAGGGCTACTCGAGATGCTATGTACGAGTGGACGCAACGTGCCTCTACCTATTCACACTATAGAAACTTCTCCCTGACGACGAACTTCAGTTCGAAATATCGACCCAGTAAGTTTTCTCGACTTCTTCTATTTTGTTGTCTGTTTTTCGATTATATATATCTGTCCGTGTTTGGACCGATTTTAATATATTTGATTTATTTATATATCATATATATATATATAATCAGTTTCACAAAGGAAGAAAACAACACAACCAGAGAAATGAGGACACACTTACTAAACTCAAATTTTCGGATGTATCACGTCTTCAGATAGATAAAGATCCAAACTGGACGTCAAATCAGTTCACAAACGAAGAAAAGCAACACACAGAGAAAGAGACACTTACAAACTCAAATTTTCGGATGATCCGTCTTCAGGAGTATATTATATATATATATATATATATATATATATATATATATATATATATATATCAGTTAGCTTCAGCTGATCAAAACATCAGCTACTCAAAGGGACTACTTCTGCCCGATGACGACGACTGTCGAAATATCGTTGTGAGTCTTTTGTGTGTGTCTTTATTTGTTTTTCTCATTCCTGTGTGAACTATATATATATATATATATATATATATATATATAAGCTGTATGAATCAAATCAATGAGATAACATTCCAGACACTCATACTAGGAATCACTAAGTCTATTATTTAGCTGTTGGTTTGCTAAATTAACCAATTCCCAGTCTTTTAACACCTTGATGTAAGAATTTCCACTGGCCTGCTTTTATGATTTCAAAGAAAATTAAACTGACATTAGAAAGTTGAATGTTCATATGTTTTCAATTATCATTAATTTTTCAAAATCTGTTGCAAAAACTATATCTGTAGCAATTAATGAAATGATTAACAATTTACACCGAGAGTTCACCGGAGAGCTTCCGCGAATAGCCACTTAGCTGTTCAGCTTCCATAGTGTATTTGGTAAGCTCCTCAAAGTAGAACAATATTTATTAATTTTTTTTCTTAATTTGCATTTTTATATGTTAGAATTTTTTACTAAATATTACTATCTATTCAATTTGTCTATTTAAGTTGTGTTAAATTTATTTTGTGTTAATTTATTTATTAATTAATTAATTTATTTATTATTTTGTTAATTTATTTATGTCTGCTTATTTATCTTCTATTTGTAGTTTGCACTTATTCCTCTTTGTTTATCTCATACAATGTTTTAACAATCTTTTTATTATATGTTTTATTTTTTATTATATCCTTTATGCTATAAAACTACATCATCCAGATCGAATTTAATAAATTTTAGATATTTACAGTTTACTAATATACTCTTTTAATAGTATTTGCATAAATATATTGGCAGGAACTGGTGATATTGGAAAACGTATTAGTAATCTAAATTTTTGTTTCTCACAATTCTATAAAATGTAGTTTACCTTGTCATACTACATTTCATTAAACGTTTATTAGAAGTTTATTCTAATATTAAATGTAAAATCTTCGTTGACATTCTAGGGTGTGATTTGATCTTGTTCTACTCTTTTTGCAGTAAACTCAATCCTAGATTTAGCGGTAGATTAGTAAAGAGAGTTTTACATCAAACGAAACCCTAATGGCATTATTATTTAATACCTCGCTTGATCATGCTTTTTGAATTCTAATGAGCTTTTAACATTTAACACAATCTTGATTCAATTATAATTGTGATAATTTCCTATATAATTAGAAAGTTGATAAGTTAGACTTAGGAACAATACAGAAAGGCAAAGTGAATTCTGTTTATTTCGGGGTTATTACCCTGTCAATTAAAAAAATAGTTCAAACAAAATGCGCCTAAATTTACTCTAAATTCTATAATAATTCAAAAGTTAAATTTTTTTTAACATAATAGAAAAAAATATCAAAGCCGTTACAAAGTTATCACATTTATACTATAAATTATAATGAAAGCAACAAGAGGAACTATGGAGAAACAAGCTGTTTTTTTTTCAAAAAGAAACGAAAACAATTTCAATATCATATCATAAAAACAAAAGTGCTGCAGTAGTTTTTTAATAGTATGCACTAAATGAAATGCACACTTTTATTTTCCAAATACAGTTATTACAGATGTGCAGGAGATGGAAAAAAGGAAAACACCTACTGGAAAAGCTACATATTAAAAAATCAGGCTTAAATTAATTACAGAACTGATATATAGAACTTGAATAATATTTATTTGGTGTATGAAATTCAAGGTTTTCTACTATATAACTGTTAAATTTTTTGAAATGTTTTTTTACCGTGTTTCACTGTTTCATTTTATGTTTGCAAAAATAATGACATATTTATCAGGCATAAAACTCCATTATTGTGATTATGTTATCATTTGATCTCATATTTTAAATCATATGTTTTCATTATGGTTATTGTGATTATATTATCAGTATAGTGGAGGTTTTGCACTGTTATCATTATGACCCTATATGTATATGACCATAGCTTTTCTTATTCATAACATTTTTAATTCTGTAAATCTATTAATAAATATTAGTTTTTTTTTCCGTCGTAGCATGTGGAAAAATCTGTTCAGCAGATCCCTTAGCAAGACGTCTTGCTCAGGGTATATGGGGTTGGGGGTCCCGACCCACTAAAAAACCACATCCTATTTCCTGGCAATACACGACACGGAAACCGTTTGCACATTACTTCGTGCCGGTGCCTCAGTCCTTTTGAGTAGGATTCACCTTCTTGTCCCCATTCGTTCAATCATTGCCCTTGCCTCACACCACTTTCGTTCTTCTTATGATGGAGAACCGCCTCTTCAAAGTTTGCAGCAATAAATCTTTGTAAATCCATTGTAAATTCAAATATTTTTAGAATTTAAATATATATTGAATATGAACTTATATATTTTTTAAGCCGAAAACAAATTAAAAAGAGATTTGTATTGGATTGGCAGACTTAGAGTTTTTAATTTGTTAAAATACTACAACTCACTTGAAAAGAATGAAGATTAGAGACACTCATCTCAGCAGCAAAGTGCAATCTCATGTTCACCCAATCAGAAAATAAGTATCCTGAAAAGTAGTAAAAGAAGTAGATAAAAGTAATAAAATATATAAGAACAATAGAGTTAATGCATTATAAGCAGGTAAACAAGGAGGAATAGCAGCAGAACCAAAACTACAAATAGAAAACAAACAAGTATAAATAAATTTTAAGACAAAATCTAAAAAGACAAAGTAAAAACTGTGGTAAATTTTCCTTCCTTTTCCTGATGATAACGAATGTCTGAATATTGAAATGAATTATGGGATTTCAGTTTTCAGGGTGCTTCATTCTAATTAATATTTTTTCCTCTATTTTACAGTTCTGTTCTCGTATATCGTTGATATTTTATTTATATATATCTATATTTTCAAAAAACAATCTCACGTAAAATAATAAACATATAAATTTTCTTTTTCTTAATGTATACATATCACAAATCAAGATGCTATTATATTTTCTATTTTCATTTACGTAAAAAAAAAACGTTCAATTTTTTTTTGTAATTGTGGCACACTTAAGCTTCAATTAAAAAGTACTTAAAATGGGATTTATTGTAAATCGCCGGAGAAATATTGAGAATATATTTTTTGCCTGACAATGTATCAGTGTTTTATAACAATTTATCAAGGTTGTTTAAAAAAGCGTTGATAACAAGTCTACATGTTATTTATTTAATTTTTAAAACAATTTGAAAATTTTTTTTTGAAGCTATAAAAGATATTTTACTTCTGTTCTTATTGATAGTAAAACTTTTTTTTTAATTATAAGAAATATAAAAATTTTACGTAAAAAATGTGCTGACAAAAAAATAACACTTAATTTCGATATAAATGTGTAAGAAATACAAGTTTAATTATATTCCATCAATTGATTGAGGATTTCATTGTGTCATTCGATGTAGAGATTGTTGTAAGAAAATGAATAGGTTTGGACTAAAATATTTCACTAGGTTTTAACAACATATATCTCAATGATTTGAACAAAGAAATTGTATGAAAAGCGGTTGTTGTTGAGTGAGTGCTGATTGTTAGAGCAGGTTGGTTTTGTTTGCATGATTGCCAAAGACTGAAATGGTTCAATCACAAACTTCGCCAACCCTAGGACAAAGTTGAAATTGCGACCACAAAATGACACGCCTGTGAATGTTTGTATTTCACGGAAGCTCTCCCTTTGAACCCATGAATTATTTCAGCCTGTATTTTGAAATTATTTGGTGATGAAAAGTACAATTGGATTTTTTTAATTTTGTATAATGTTAGGTTTAATTACTAGATGTAATTTGATTAAATTTTGTTTAAATGTCTTCTCTAAATTGACATTATTTTGCTAATGAATCATATTTTAATGCACCACTTAAGCCTTTCTTGTAGTAGACCAACACAGAGATGGTGCCTATTATAATCAACTAACTTTTTTCAGAAGTAAATAAATAAATAAATGAATAGATCATTCAACCAAAATAAGTAGTCTTCGAAACCACCAAAAGCTCTCCAAACCAGCTCTCGAAAGCTTGTTCAACTTGAATCAATATATATTGGTAATAACTGTTAATTAGAGTAAAGGTGCTTTAACTACATCCATCCTTGTTTGGTAAGGTAAATAGCTGGAATATGTACTCGACCCTAAATTAGTTTCACTTTGTAATGTTAATCTATAGAAACATTACATTAACTTAAACCTCATTACTGGATTTCAATATACAAAATGCTCCGAAAATCAATATGTTTTATATTAAACCATTATGTCAAACGTCGGCCAAAGTTGTGCGGAAAAAAAATTAGAATCAATTGTCTACGAATAAACATAATATTATTATTTTTTTTATATCACATCATATACAAATCACTAATTCATATATATTTTATCACTAATATATGTAAAGGTTGGCTACACTTCAACTTTTCCTTTCGTTGCCATGGTAACATCACATTGTTGATGTTGTCAGTTACATGTTTTATTTTGTGTGTTAATTATCCTTTTACTTGAAAGGACGTGTAATTTAATTCTGGTGAATAAAATCACGTTGAACGATCTTAGAAATTAAATTACAAGATCTCAAGTAAATAGAAGATGGCTCAACTTTATGTTCGTGTTACGAAGAGAGCAGAGGATGGTTTTGAGATCCAGGGTATTTCTCCTGACAAAAATGTTTGGTATGTATTTCCAGAGGAGTCAAGGGATTTACAGGTACATTCTATTCTGTTAAAGAAAAGACAAATAGTAAATGCAATAGCTGTTATAAAAAAAATAAATGGTTATAGAACAGTAGCCGTAAAGATTGATGAAGAAATTCGTAAAGAATATTTTGATGAAACGGAAAATATTTGTTTTCGACAATTCCCCTTAGAAGAAAGTCAGTTTGTGTCAGCTTCTTCATCTCATGAGCTAGTTCAAACGGAGTTAGAAGACCGAATTCGCCAGTTAGAACAACAGTTAAAATTAAATTCAACCCAAAATGAAATAGAATTGCATGACCTAGAAAAAAAATTTGTTTTACCTAAATTTGAAAGAAAAGTGCATAATCCTAATGAATGGCTCCGTACATTTGAGGATGAATGTAGTCGATTTCGGATAGTTCTAGATAGTGTTAAAATTCAAGCTTTGCGATTCTTTCTGACTGGGACTCCTAGAGACTGGTATGAGATCAGCCTTACAAAACTTGGACTAACCACTTCCTGGGAAATTTGGAAGAAAAGTTTTCTTAATGTATTCATAGATAAAGGTTGGACTGTTGTTAGGAAGGCATTCAACTACAAATATTTGGGAGGATCCATAATTGATTATGCTCTCATTAAAGAAAAACTATGCCTTGAAGTTGAACCAAAAAGTACTGAAATATCTCGAATTAATCAAATAGTTTTCGGTTTACCGATAGAAGCACAAGAAGAACTTGACCGAGAGGAGATAACTACACTTGACAAGCTATATACGGAACTCCGTAAGTTAGAAAACTCATTTAATAGAAAAGGGAAACACAAACCTGTAAGTCCGAGTTTTAATAAAAAGTCCTTACTTAATCCTTTTATAAAAACTGAATCACACCAGAAAACCGAACCTCAGAGGAAACAATGTTCAATTTGTAATAACCTTGGATTCCCGAATCGGTACCATCCAATATCTGATTGTCGTAATAAAAATTTTACTACAAAAATTAAATCAAATTTAATTCACCATCAAACAGGCGACATGGATGTACTAAATATCAACAATGACAATTTAAACTAACCAGCCGGGCGAAATTAGATCCGCTGATAAAATTAAACGTTATAATCAATGATGATATAAAACTGAAAGCTGTTTACGATTGCGGCTCTAATGTGACATTAATTAATCAACGTATTGCTGATTTGCTTCAGTTGAAATTAATAGAACACAAGAGTCTACTTAAAACTATCAGCGGACGTAATTTCACCTCAGCCCGGGTTAAAATTACGCTTCGCATTGGAAACATAGTTGATTATATTATGGCATACGTTATAAAAAATGATAATTTCTCTTACAATATGTTACTTGGTACAGATGTTATAAAAAAATTTAAGTTGATTCAAAACGAAAATTTAAAAATATTTCAACGCACTAATAAGGGCGAAATAATAGATCTATTGGAAGATCGATCCAACTTTGATTCAGATATTAATCAACAACTTAATGATGATCAAGTGCAACATCAATATAAGACTAACGTTTCCGATGAATATAATGAAATAAATTCCAATGACACAATAAATTTAGATGAAAATGAAGCTGATTTGAAACATATAGAAAATTGGGATAGGAAACAAAGGGTTTTACAATTAATTAAAACACACAGACAGATTTTTGCGAATAATAAATTTGATATTGGTAAAGTACGATCAAAAGAAGCTGAAATCAAGCTACTGAAAGATGAATATGTCACCTGTCGACCATATAAATGTTCAATTCCGGACGATGAAGAAATAAGAACTCAGATCAAAGAATTATTACAGGCAGGTATTATTGAAGAATCTGATTCACCATTTTCTTCACCTGTAACCTTGGCTTATAAGAAAGATGAGGGAAGAAAATCCCGCTTATGTATTGACTTCAGGAAATTAAACAAATTAATAGTTCCAGAATGTTATCCATTCCCTACAATTCAAGATGTCATCCATAAGGTTGCAAACTGTGAATATTTCTCTGTTTTAGACATTAACTCTGCATTCTGGTGTATACCTATGAAAGTACAGGATCGAGAGAAAACTTCCTTTGTCACAAATTATGGCAAATTTATGTTCAAAGTTCTTCCTTTTGGGCTGAAGAATGCTCCAGCCACATTTCAACGAATATTATCCTCCTTAATCTGCAGAAATAATCTGGATGTGTTTAGCTTGAATTATATCGACGATATTTTGATATTCTCTAGAACCTGGGACGATCATATTCAACATATTGAAAAATTTTTACAAGTAATCATTGCGGAAGGATTTAAATTAAAATTAGCCAAATGTTTGTTCGCAGCTAAATCGGTAAAATATCTTGGACATATTATTTCAAAGAACAAAATCTCACCAGCTCAAGAAAATTTAATCTCTATCCAAAAACTTCCAAAACCTACAGACAAGTCCAGTGTACGTAGTGTTTTAGGCTCTATCAATTACTATTTAAAGTATATAGAAAATAGCAGTCAAAAATTAGAACCATTACATCGACTATTGAGAAAGGATGTGAAATTTGTCTGGTCGGATGATTGTGAGCAATCTTTCAATATGATCAGAGATTATTTATGCTCGAAGCCCATTCTGGCTATTTATGATCCAGGGAAATCCATAGTTATTGAGACAGATGCCAGCTACAGAGGCATTGGTGCAACTCTAAAACAGCCTCAGGAGGACGGGATACTACACCCTGTAGCATATTACTCACGGAAGCTTTCTAACAGAGAAAAATGCTTAAGCATCATTCACCTTGAATGCAAAGCTATTAAAGATCCAATAAAATTTTGGCAGTATTATTTAATTGGACGCCACTTCACGATCTGTACTGATCACAAACCATTGGAGAATTTAAAAACTAAAGCAAGAACCGATGAAATTCTCGGAGACTTAATTCTTTATCTATCACAATTTGACTTTAATATTATATACAAACAAGGCAAAGAAAATGTCCTTGCTGATCTTTTGTCCAGAAATCCAGTGTTAGAATACTTTGAGAATGAGGATGCCATTAAAGTTGTCAATTTAATCGATTTACCAACAATAGTGAAAGACCAATCTGAGCATTTTGCTGACTTAAAACATTCTAAACAGATCGAATGTAAGCAGGGATTAATACTGAAAAAATTCAAAGAAAAATCAAGAATTCTTATTTCTCCTACCCTAGGAAACGAGATAATCGAACGCGTTCACAAACTCTATGGACATATTGGTCCGGCTCATATGATTTCTACAATCCGACCATACTATTACTTCAAAGGGCTCGATAAAGCTATACACTCCTTTTGTAAAAATTGTAAAATATGCATCGAGAATAAAGTTCGACGAAGTTGAGCTATCGGATTACTCTCCCAATTCGGCCCAGCTACAGAACCATTTCAAATTATGTCACTGGATAGTGTCGGAGGTTTCTCTGGAAACCGATCAAAAAAGAGGTATATGCATATTTTAGTAGATCATTTCACCCGCTATGCATGGATCTCTACTACAAAGGGACAGAATGCTCAAACATTTATAAATTTAATTTATCCAATTGCCAAAAGAAATAAGATTTCCATTCTGCTAGCGGATCAGTACACAGGTATTAATTCAGCCGATTTTATAAATTATTTAAAGGGGGCTGGAATACAAATAGTTTTCACATGCATCGATCATCCAGAATCAAATGGGCTCAACGAGAGATTAAACCAAACCTTGGTAAACCGTCTCCGATGTAAAATAAACAACAACGATTATAGAGCCTGGCCGATCTTGGCTAATGAATGTGTTTCTGAATATAATAACACGATTCACAGTTCTACGAAATTTGCACCATCTTATCTTTTGCTGGGTGAAAAACATACAATATCACCCCTTTTGGAGGGTAAATCGCCGTCTCTTGAAGAGGACCGCAGAACAGCGTTTCAGAATTCTCTCAAGAATTTTAAAGTAAACAAGGATCGGATAGATAGAAATCGGCGACAACATTGTTTCAAGAAGGACGATTTAGTCTACATCGAGAATGGGAATAAACTAAACAGGAAAAAGCTTGATCCTGTCCGTGTAGGACCTTTCCCAATTGTCAGGCAGATATCACCATTATTTTATGAAGTTGCTGAAGGTAAAAGAAAAAAGATATCCAATTTCTTCCATTCCAGCAAACTGCTACCCTTTAACCCGCAGCAAGCCACTTGAGAGGGGGAGGTGTAAAGGTTGGCTACACTTCCACTTTTCCTTTCGTTGCCATGGTAACATCACATTGTTGATGTTGTCAGTTACATGTTTTATTTTGTGTGTTAATTATCCTTTTACTTGAAAGGACGTGTAATTTAATTCTGGTGAATAAAATCACGTTGAACGATCTTAGATATAAAATAATTTGTTGGATGTTATCCAACTCAATGTATATTGTATGACAAACCTGTGTCACCTTAATGTTCTTACTAAAAATTACTAATTATATTCATTAACAAAAATTAATATTAATCAAGAATTTAATTTTTTTTATTCATTAATGTTAATAAGCAAAGATCGTAAAATTATATTTAAAAAAAATATGGATTCCAATATAACATACAAAAATGTAATAGTTTATTACAATTTTTTAGTAATGCAATTATTATGATGTTAGATGTAGCCTGAAGAGGAACATTAAGAGTTTGAATATTTGGGAACAAATTCTTTAGCATGTTCATGATGAAATCTGAAAGGATAACATAACCGAACATTTGAAGAATATTGATAGGTTTCAATCGAATCAGTATTGAAGATCAGTCGACCAACCTTCAAATACCAAACAATACAAAACAAAAAGTTTCATCTGCAATTTGCATACATGTTTATCGTAATATTCATAATTCCACTAAAAATGTCTGAAATATAATATCTTAATTTTATGGTAAAGATTATTTGATCTGAACCGAATATACGTCGTTTGATTGTTAAAATCTACATTCATAAACCAGAGGAATATGATTATTATACAAATATATCATTTCGCCTCAACTTTGTTGACTTTTTAGAGGGTGAAAACAATCACCTCAAAGTAAGATTGATTATTGTTTTTCAACTACACAATAAGGAAAATAATATTTGTTCTGCTCATGGCAATAGACGAGTTTCAAAAGTGGTGGAGGAATGAAGAAAAAGCACTAGGTAAATCGGTATATTGCTATAATATTAATAAAAACCTCTTATACTTCGGATATCTGTTAATTTCTTTGTAAAATTTCTAAGATTTTGGGTTTTGAATGAATAGTAAGAAAATTACAATAAACAAATCTGGTGGTTTCCATTTTATGTAAACATAAATCACATTATTCTTCACCTTTATAACTTTGTATAATATATTTGAAAATAATATATTCATAAATTAATATAAATAATTTATAATAATACATTTTTATAATAATAATTTTTAATAATAAATAGTTATTATTATAAATTTATTTTGTCCTCTAAGGATAATGTCTACCGTAAATAAATAAACAGTAGTGGATTTTAAATTAAGTTATTAATCATATATTAAACGGATAAATAGACTTTGATGAAATGCTATGAAAAACAACTGGTTGTATATATATATGTCATAGGTGATGTTTTGCCCGTCAACAGAATGCATAAAAGAAAGGAGTCAATAACTCTTCATTGGGTCTGATAGAGTGAAGAGTTTGTAATACGATAAAGGAGTGCCTGCCTATCAGACCTTAATGAAATGAAACTGCGCCTTTATGTAGCCAAACAACGAATACCCTATTAATTTTCATGTTCTTAAATTTGTCAATTGTTTGACTGCTGGTAATTTGAAAGATAAAACTTGTTATTAATTGCTTTTGTTTTTTTTAATATTTGATAAATAAATAGTGCATTGAGAATCTGCGAGGGTGCGTTTTTATGATTTTGGTTAAACTATTGTACAAATAGGAAAGAAATTTAAGATGTTTCCACATCACAATAGGCACTTTTAATACTGTTTGCCTCTTTGAAAACTTCTCTATGCTTATTCTAATTCATTTCAAAAAAAAAAAAAAAAAGTTGTATTTCTCAAAACAATATTCTCTGTTTCATACCCTTTGAATCTTCAGTTTCTTCGTGAATAACTTTTTTTTTTTTCGTCGTAGGATGTGGAAAAATCTGTTCATCAGATCCCTTAGCAAGACGTCTTGCTTAGGGTATGTGGGGTTGGGGGTCCCGACCCACTAAAAAACCACATCCTATTTCCTGGCAATACCCGACACGGAAACCGTTTGCACATTACTTCATGCCGGTGCCTCAGTCCTCCTGAATAGGATTCACCTTATTGTCCCCATTTGTACACCTATGAATTATCATTGCCCTTGCCTCACACCACTTTCATTCTTCTTATGACAGAGAACCGCCTCTACAAAGTTTGCAGCTTTTGACCAATTATCTTCATTTTGTAGCATCTTTTCGTGAATAACTGACAGTTCTAATTTTAAAGTATTTTATTTGAAAAAATATAATTCATACCAGAATAGAAAGTGCTATTTTGTGCTAAAAAAAATGAGTAAATAATTATACATTATCAAAATTCTAATGTAGTGCAATCTGTTATTATGTGGTATTTACTCATTGTAGGGTAAAAATCTAATGAAATGGTCTCCACATATAAAACTTTTAATGATATAAACAACGCGTTTCGAACACGTAGTGTTCTTCTTCAGGCATGAACTAAAAAATACAATGACACCAGAGAGTTATCTATAGTACAAAGTAAATAAGTACAAAAATTAATATAAAATATTAATTAATTAATGTAATGCCTTATTTTATTTTATATTAATTTTTGTACTTATTTACTTTGTACTATAGATAACTCTCTGGTGTCATTGTATTTTTTAGTTAATCCCTGAAGAAGAACACTACGTGTTCGAAACGCGTTGTTTATATCATTAAAAGTTTTATATGTGGAGACCATTTCATTAGATTTTTACCCTACAATTATCAAAATTGTTAAAAAACCGAAAATCATCAATAAGTATGCTTTTTATAAAAAAAATTAATCATTCTGTTAAATTATACCCATTTTTTTTACTTGCATATCATAAGGATTTAGTTATTCAAGATGCACATATCACATAAGTATGTAATAACGCTAGCTTTTATAATAAAGACTAAAGTCATTGTTTAGTTTATGCATTAAATTCTTCCATGAATATATCACATATAGTAACATTTTTAGTAATTATAAAGTATTCTTTGATTTATTTATATTTAAAATTTGAATACTTGTACCTAATGTAATTTTGTTTTTGTTTTTTTTGCAGGTGAGATTACAGCTTCAATATTGTAAAACCTTGATTAAGATTCTACCTACGTGAGTTTTAACTTAAGCTATTACCTTCAAGTTCAATTAGTCACCAAAAGAGAGAGAAGTTTTTTTGGGGCTTAATACTTTTTCATTCTTAGGGCATAAAGCCCTAATATTATTTTATTTAGAAGTAAATAAATTATATCTCTTTATTTTATTTGAATTATTGATAAAATCATGATAATGACAACTTTTACAAATTGTTTCAATTTTACGATTTTCAAGTCATACTGAAACATTATATTTTTTTAAGTTTACTAAGTTGACTGGTCAAAATATCATGTATATGAAAGAATTTCTGATTTTCTAAATATTTTAAGTTTTAATTTGTTAATTCTTTAACATTTGTTACCTATTACCAAATGAGCCTCTTCATTCAGATATCACCTATTTTTCTGTTATACTCAGATTAGTTTTGGCAACTATCTTAGATTTTAAACTGTATTTAATTTAAAAAATGGTTACATTTTTGAAAGAACTACCTTATGACAATGCAATTTGACAGACTTTTTTTAAGAAATTATCATCATAGTGCAAGACTAATATTATATTTATATAATTATATTATATTATTATGTAAATATAATTATATTATATAAATCAGTAATTATAATGTAGTCAAGTTCTATTTGGATAGTCAGATAATTCAGTAGCCCTGAAGGATCTTATAGAGTTTAATGAAGATAAGTTCTAACAGAATATTTAAATATAGTTAATGGGTTAGTTCCACTGAGGTTAGTAATATTAGAATTAATAATAATACATTCCGTCATACCTCGTAAAGTCTCTCAGTCGAGCTTTTTAGAGACTTTACGAGGTATGACAGAATATTTAAAAGTAATGCCAAATAATGGTTTGTGTTCTTTCAAATTGAATGTCATATTTTCGTAAAATTTTATTTCTGTATCGACTTAAAAATACTTGTAAGACGCCATACTAAATGAAAGATATGTAGTGTGAAATTGCACAAAGAACTAGTTTTTAGAAAACAATATTAAGTGGAAAACCAAATGTATGCTGAATTCACGAGTTTCTGCAATATCACCCAAAATAAGTAGTATTACGAGTGGTGTTAGTATTCCAAGTAATTTTACTCAAATGGAGCCAATAT
Organism: Hermatobates lingyangjiaoensis; assembly: GCA_026182355.1. Classification (NCBI taxonomy): domain Eukaryota; kingdom Metazoa; phylum Arthropoda; class Insecta; order Hemiptera; family Hermatobatidae; genus Hermatobates; species Hermatobates lingyangjiaoensis. Next base: position 4,078,722 of record JAPFBL010000881.1, read on the forward strand.
CAATTCAGACTTGAGCCCCCTTTTCGGCACAAAAAACATAAAGCCTTAGAGTTTGAGAGTTGGCAAAAAAAAACTGTGTTTTTCAATCTTGGGGTCTGAATCGTTTGGAGGATTTCTAAGAAGATAAACTGCGACTCAATAAAATATCCATTGGGAATCATTTTGTCAGTTCCATATGTAATGATGTCTCCTCAAGTTTTAGCAACTCCATCTGAATTTATATATTTTAAAATTGTTAATGATTATTCTGATTGGCAAGTAGTTTAATAAAATGTTAATTTATTAAGTTCATGGTGACCTATCAATAGGTTATAAATCACGAAATTATTAAAAACTATTTTATTTATTTTTTTTTTAATAATAAGAAAAGATTTTGTTCACTTCTCAAGTGAATAAATAGAGAGCCCCAGTTGATATCAAAACCCGAATCTTCCAGCTCAGAGGCGTGCACGCAAGCTACTAAGCTACCCTGACCCACTTTTGGTTATTAATTGTTATTAATTATTTTCTTCTATATCTTTTTCACATTATATTTTTTAAAAATTTTTTAAAGAACAATATAACACAACACCGTTTTCTTTACCTAATTATTTAAAATACATGAAAACATTAGAATTCATAGTAACTATTTTTAATAGTAGGATTGTTTATTTTGTGGAACTCAAACCTCTGTGCTTACTACCACATAGTTGGATAGTTACAATTAAAGAAGAAAGAAACCTTGTAAATTTACTTCACTCGACCAGTTTCCAATCTTGTTCATTCTCCAGAGTGAAATCTCTCACAAATAACTCTTTATTTTAAAAGATGCACAACAACGTTCAGTTCTTTTGAAAAAGAAAATTTTTATTGTATTAACTTTGATCACAGTATCTAAAGCCTTATTCATTAACCTTAGTAATTTAAATTCATCTTAAAAAAGTTTCCAAATTAAAAGAACAATAAAAAAAATAAATATACGAGTAAACTTTAATTCATATTAAACAAGCATATTAAATTTGCAATAAGACTGTAAAAGTAATGTTTATTAAAATGTTTATTCGGTTTGAAAGCTACAAAATTTAGAGAGCAAGGAAGTTGGGATCAGAGTCACTTGAATTCATTTATTTGGGAAAACAGACTTTTCCATTTCACTTCTCGTTATAATATTATTTTTCAGATTACGTTTCATCAATCGCACCAATTTCTAAATGCGATAGTCAATAACTTTTTTTTGCTTTAGTTTATTTTGATTGGATTCAGTTTCCATTTCTGAGAGCAAAATAAATTTAGATATATATTTTTCTTATTGTCTTATATTTTAAATAGATAACAAGATTTCTTTTTTCAGGTTAATTAAAAATTGATTCGTATGACTTTTCTGAAAAATTATTCTAAGAAATTAAGTCATATGGAATGTAACTATTTAATTCAAATCCTTGAATAAAATATAATTGATTATCAGAAGATTATTGTACAAGGTTTGGTATAACTGAATACTTCGTTCTTCTTCCTGATGACGACGGATCTCAAAATATCAAACTGAGTTCTATAGTGACTTTCTCTGTTCATTTCAGTGTGTTAATGTACACACATATATATATATATATATGGTTGAAATTTGTAGCAGCTTCTGCAATCACTAGCTTTGCGCTGGTGGCCTCGATCCTTCGGGCGATTCTTCTTTCCTCTGGCTGCAGTTGCCATAACATCTGTCCTGTTGCCATAACAATCGCCCGAAGGATCGAGGCCACCAGCGTAAAGCTAGTGAGTACAGAAACAACTGCAAATTTCAACCACATATGTTTAAGAGAAGACCTGCTGCCAACGTATTCTAATATATATATATATATATATACATATATCCTGTAGATAGACTTTCAAGAATGCAGATGTAAACTGTAAACGTGTTGTTAGTTTTCATATTAAACTGTTTTTGCGTGGATATGTAATTTTTAAAATCCCCCAACATGAGTAAATACCACATTATAGCAGATTGTACAAGTAAAGTAATTGGAAACTTCAATGTTTATATAAAGTAATGTTAACTTATATTTTTGATTATTATATAGCTCAAAGTTCATTATCATAATGAAATTAGTAATGAGTATTTAATAATTTTGTAATATATAGTCAGTATGTGGTGAAACATGATTCTCAAGGATAGGTACTAGAGTACAAGCAGTCTACGTTGTTGACTGAAACTAAGACGGGTTCAGCGGGAATGTAAAAATTCTCTTCTCTCAAACTGGTAGACTGTTAGGAGCACATAAGAGTGATGTATCACCGATGCTTGAGGCATATAGAAGACAGTAATTGTTTGCAGTGTTTGATATGATAATATACTCTATTTTTTTTGTTTGAATAAAAATTTCAAAGGATGTTCAAGCAAGTGGAAATTCACTTCAACCAAAAAAAAACTCTTTATTTTAAGAATATGAGTTTATTTTTGTTTGATCAAAATTTCCCTGTAAGACGCAATTTATTTGACTGACATAAAATTACTTCTTCTTCTTTCCTAACCTAAGTTTTTTAGAGCTGTTTCAAGAAATTAGTGACATAATATTAAAATTTGGCCTACTAATTCATATAATTTATCTGTTTATAGTTATTTTTCTTTAACCTTTTACACTAGATCATCATCAACAATATTTCGTCACTGTCGTATTATTTACACCTTGTTCGGTTTTTTTATGCTTTATAAGGTAGGGTAAAAAATTAATGAAATGGTCTCCATATAAAAATTTAATGGTATAAACAACGCGTTTCGAACACTTAGTGTTCTTCCTGAGGCATTAACTAAAAAATATAATGACACCAGAGAGTTATCTATAGTATACAGTAAATATAGTACAAAATAATAATAAAATAAAATAAGGAAGAGAATAAGAACCTAAGGGTGAGTGTCGGTGGTACAACTGACTGGGAATAGGATGGACGTGGGTGAGGATATGAGGTCATTTGTTTCATATTAGAAGGCAGGTACATTTCATTGTTATTTTTTTTTTTTTTGCTAAAGTTTAGGCTGAGCCTTTACATTTGCTCTAGGACTAAGTGTAGGAAACATATTGAAAATATGTTTCAGTTTGAAAATATGAAACTACTTGATCGAAACGCGTTGTTTATACCATTAAATTTTTATGTGGAGACTATTTCATTAACTTTTTACCCTACAATGAGTAAATTCCACATAATAAGTGATTGCACTACGTTAGAATTTATAAGGTAGTTTTTATACAGCCGTTTTATAATGTGGTTAAAATGTTTTAATAACCCTTACACGAGAACGTATATCTAGATTAAAAACTGATACTATTATTAATATGCCTGGAAATTATAAAAGAAGTTTCCATACAAGCAAAGTTTGACACAAGTGTGTTTTACTCAGATCCCTCTTCTGAGGGATTGACTAAGTTTAGTAAAAGTTAGTCAATGGGAACTTTATCAATCCACTGCTGTCTTCTGACTCCAAGTAGATGAATCTGAAACAATATAATAAATACAAGATCAAATAAAGTAAACAAAAAGCAAACATACCCTTCTATATCAGCTTTAATAGTGTTCAAAATTTCTTTTATAAAATAGCCACTCTTTTACTCTCTTAAAATAGCTTCTTTTCTCTCTTCCATTCGATTTTGTCATAATCATATTTTTTTTGCGGCATACACCGCAGTTTTTACAAAATTTACCCAGTTCATTTGTACTAATCTCTCTAAAAGTTTATCTGTTTTTCTACTCCTGTTTGCCATTATACTATATTACTTTTTTCTTGTTACAAAAAACCATGATATCCTGCCTGTCTAATTTATTGTAAAGATTGTGCCAAACTTAACTATGTAAAGTGAGCTCGTTTCTTGATGGAAAGGATTTATCAACATACGTATTCAACACTTTGTCATGAAAGAAAAATAATCGGTCGAGATATATCTAGTCTCATATAAATCAATGTTGAGGCAAGTTTTAAAAAAAAAATCGTATTGTATCGTGCAAAATAGAATTCTAACAAACCTTATAACCATTGAAATGTATTAAAATTAGATACAATCAGCTCAGAGAAAATAAAAAAAAATGAAGAGAGTAAAATATATTATAATATAAAAGTATAAAAAAAGGCCAACATTAAAAAATAAGAAACGCTGTAAAAAGGCATTTTCAGTATTTTTGTCTTTTATTAAAACTCAGAGATAGCAAAAAGTAAAAGTTCGTAATTGTCTCTGGTAGAATTCATATTAAAATCTCTGAGATTTAATTTCCTGACTCACATGAAGTGCAAATCTCGTTATGACGTAATTAAATTAACCAGCTTTCAGGTAGAATTCTTCAACATAAAGGGAAAAGGTAAATGTTTTATAATACTGTGACTGGTAATTGATTTAGGATTACGGCATAAAGTCAAAGCTTGTTTGATCCCAACTGACAATAACCTGTTGCACACTCTAATCAACTTTTAAGCTAGTGACTGCGAGCTTTGAATCACGGTTTTTTTAACTATGTAAATAGTATGATAATTTTTTTAAAAAATTTCAAAAATTTGTCTTAAAGCCCACTTTTATAGCTTTACTTCTGTGTCTCCATCTAAGACAGAAATGGTTATTTAATACAGAAATTAAGCAAGTTATATTCTTGGTTCATTGTACTATAGCAGTCTGATGCTAGGGTGAATTCAGAGCACAAATAATAACAGTTTTTATTACCAAATTATATAAGATAAAAAATTAATACTCTATTCCTTTTTATGTATTATCTTATCTGGTTTCTTTAGAATTTCAATCATTTTCTTAAGAAATATATCAAGACAAAAGGAATCAAACAAAAAGCAAAAATATATATTAATTAGAACTTTTTAAAATTTATTTCCTAAACAGATCCTCCTTTGAAGAATCCCTCTTACTCTAGTCGATTCTGTCGTAAACAAATTAATGTCACAGTGTTTTACAGAATTCGTCTAGTTTATCTCTCAATATCTTCGAGAAGTACCTATTCTTTTAATGTTATTCGCTTGCATGTATTTACTAGTAATTTTAATCCATTTGTAGCTGTACAACATGCTAAGCCCAATTGTATTTTCAGCGCTTGGACTATGTCTTTTAGAGACATTGAAAACGATTCAGAATATATATTAATTCGATAATATTTATATTTTTTTAAAAGAAATATTTATATTTTTGATTATATATCTTTCTGAGATAATTTCAAAATAATTTTTTTTTTATCTTTTTATACAAATATTCAAATTTTATATCTGTTTTAAAAACATTATGAAAGTGGTATCTTTATACAATAAATATAATTTCTTTCACTGAAAAAAAATGGTAATGACCAAAGAATTTTAAATTCAATTAATAATTTACTTTAGAGTTGTTATGAAAAAGGAGACAAAACACAGATAGTAGATTAGAATTTTAAATGAACTTAATTTTGAAAGGTCCAATAAACTAAGGTACAAGATTTACAGTGAAGAACTTTCCTTCAATTTACAAAGTCAAATCAAAGTTAAAGTATAAGTTTACAATTTTCAAGGAAGTAGAAAGATCAATAGAAACAATAATGAAGACCTGCTCATATATAAAGTAATTTGTTCTGGAGCGCAATAAGTTTTAAATTGTAAAATTAAATAATTTACCTTTTTTCTATTTCGAATTTTTTAACGATAAACTGTTTGTTTAATATGCATTAATAAAACCTTTTAATCTCTTGACCGCTGTATTTATAACCAACTAACTTAATATTTATATAATGCATATTATTAGTAACACAGTGGTTAGTTAAAATAACATTAGTAGATAATACCGTACCATCTAGACTTGTCATCCTTACTTATAACAATCACTTTTTGAGTTTTTGGTCCGTATTTGAACTTCTCAGAGTTTAATTTCAAACTCATTTGCTATATGAATTCTGTTTTATTTATCATTCTATTCTTGTATACAGGAATATAATTCAAAACGAAGGTAAACACACAGAAAACACAGACATAACTCACATCGATATTTCATACCACGCTGTCATCAGGAGGTGTGAAGAGCGAAGAGCAAAGGCCCTGTCTTCCTGCGGACTCGTCGCTCTTCGCTCTTCAAACCTCCTGATGACGACGATGGTCGAAATATCGATGTGAGTTATGTCTGTGATCTTTCTGTGTTGTCCTTGTTTTGAATTTATTTTATTCAAAGTCCGCTGGACCTTTTATTAATTGGATATATATTATATATTTAATATTATATAAATGTACATGTGGAATAATGGTATGTAAGTATAACAGACTCCACAATACCACATCCAGTCATTATGTCCGCCTCTATGGCATATCTGTGTAGAGCACGAACTCAGAGTTGTGCCCGTTGCACAGTTTTTGGGCACTCATGTTTCGTAACATAAATTTGTTACTGCTACTAAATTGCAGCGTGATCGGTGCTACTACTTTAAGTTTTTACTCATGAGCAGGCAGTCCAGGAGCAATAAATTCAGAGTCAAGAAATTCAATTAGATAATGAACTGCTTCTTCGTCACTAATCCAATCTCTTTACTGACTTGTAAGTTCTTTCCTCGGCTTCATATAGCGTAAGAACTTGTTTGTTGATTTTTCCCCTGTTCATATTAAGAGTTGAGAATTGCTCGTTTACAAAACATTTATTCTCAATAGATGGTACATCCTTAACTCTGTGAAACACCATTTCAATGATGTCAAATACGCAATATATTCATATGCTCAATTGAAATTAAAATCAACTAACAATACCTACTTGCCACACTGTGTATTTTCAAAACAAACTTGTCTGTGAAGTTAGGAAAATACAGCTAAAAGCCCATAACTTCGCTTCTGTACTGAATTAATAATATTTTAGAGCCCATATTTTAAGTTAGGCACACACAAATCCAGTGTCAATGTTTCAGCTCGCTATGTCTTAGGTGGCTGAGTTTACTTGTGACAAACATTTTTGCATTAAACGTCCATAACTTCATTCTACGTTGAATTTCCAATCAATTCATAGCCTATATTTTAAGTTAGACCTACACAAATCTACTGTAAAAGTTTCAGCTTTATATGTCTTATGGTAGCTGAGTTTACCTGTGACAAAGTTTTGCGGACAAACCGACCAAACCGACAAACCGACAAACCGACAAACCGACAGAAATTTTTCTAAGGGTGGATTCGGTTTCTCCAATGTATGAAACGTAAAGAAAACTTGAAATGAGTCAGTTCTAAGCAATGTACAGACAAAATCATTATTTTATTTATAAAGATTATATATCTTTCTGAGATAATTTCAAAATATGTTTTTTTTTTATCTTTTTATACAAATATTCAAATTTATATATCTGTTTTAAAAACATATGAAAGTGGTATCTTTATATCAATAACAGTATAATTTCATTCACTGAAAAAAAATTGGTAATGACCAAAGAATTTTAAATTCAATTAATAATTTACTTTAGAGTTGTTATGAAAAAGGAGACAAAACACAGATAGTAGATTAGAATTTTAAATGAACTTACTTTTGAAAGGTCCAATAAACTAAGGTAACAAGGAATTATTACAGTGAAGAACTTTCTCTTCAATTTACAAAGTCAAATCAAAGTTAAAGTTATAAGTTTACAATTTTCAAAGGAAGTAGAAAGATCAAAGAAACAATAATGAAGACCTGCCTCAATATAAAGTAATTTGTTCTGGAGCGCAATAAGTTTAAATTGTAAAATAAATTATTATACCTTGTTTTCTATTTCGAATTTTTTAACAGATAAATGTTTGTTTAATATGCATTAATAAAACCTTTTAATCTTTGACCGCTGTATTTATAACCAACTAACTTAATATTGTTATATAATGCATATTATTAGTAACACAGTGGTTAGTTAAAATAACATTAGTAGATAATACCGTACTATCGTAAGACGTTGTCATCCTTACATAACTTCATCACTTTTTGAGTTTTTGGTCCGTATTTTGAACTTCTCAGAGGTTTAATTTCAAACTCATTTGCTATATGTTATATATATATATATATATATATAATAAATTCAAAACGAAGGAAACACACAGAAAGACACAGACATAACTCACATCGATATTTCAACCATCGTCGTCATCAGGAGGTGTGAAGAGCGAAGAGCGAAGAGGCGCCCTGTCTTCCTGCGGGACTCTTCGCTCTTCGCTCTTCACACCTCCTGATGACGACGATGGTCGAAATATCGATGTGAGTTATGTCTGTGTCTTTCTGTGTGTTTCCTTCGTTTTGAATTTATTTTATTCAAAGTCCGCTGGACCGTTTATTTTAATTGTATATATATATATATATATATATATAATGTATATATATATGTATATATATATATTATATATATATGTATATATATATGTATATATATATATATAATATATATATATATAATATATATATATATATATATATATAAAGTGATCTAGTACAAAAATTTGTGTAATTGTGTAATCAAGTACCTCTTATATATTTTTTAACTATAATCACAAAAAAATCTTTGGCCATGCTGATTTTATAAATCTGTGACATTTTTTTTAATGTAAAGATAATTTTTATTTACAGGAATTAAGATTTAATGAGGAATATTTTATTTCTTTTTTTAAGTAGTATTTTTTTTCATTGGAATTTTAGTTTCTTGTTTAGTGATACTAAATTGTTATAACTGTTATTACAATGTTTCTTGCTTTTGCCAAAGAATGTACAAGTAAACATTTTTTAACTTCATTCCCTCTTGTATTACAAAATCTCTATATATAATGTTCGTGAGTTTGTTTGTTCTTTGTTTGCTTGTTTGATCATCTATTTTCCGTGGAGATAGAGATCTGAAATTAAATATATATTATTTATTACCGTAATAATGTTAAATAATAGAACATTATCACCATATTCCCAAAATTGGAGCCAGCGTAGCAAGTATCTTGCCTGCTCTCCGATGACAGTAGTGCAAATGTATTATATATAAATGTAACAATTTTTTTTAATTAAACTTTGTGTAATATAAACACTGGTAATAAACTAAAGGCATGCAACCAGGGTAGCCCACTGACTTGCATGCTCGCCGATGGCAGTAGCACAAATGTATTAAAAATAGAAGTAACAAAAAAAAAATTTGGAATTTAAAATTTGAATAATAAAAACAATGGTAATAAAGTAAAGACATGGATCCAGAGTATCCAGTCGCTTGCGTGTTCGCCGATGACAGTAGTGAAGATGTATTACATATAAATGTAACCAAAAAAAATTAAATTTGCGAAATATAAACACTGGTAATAAAATTAAGGCATTCAGCCAGAGTAGCCCAGAGGCTTGAGTGCTCGCTGATGACAGTAGTGAAAATGTATTATAAATAAATGCAACAAATATATAATAAGCTACTACATTAAAGATTAAAAATGAATAATTTTAGAAACAAACTTGAACAGAAATGTCAGATAAAATACGAATGTTCTGAGGTAATATTATAAAGACACATTCCTTCCATTAATGATATTTTATGTTACGTAAATAAATTTAATATTTCAATTTACAAGTTTTGTTTGTTTTAAATATATTTCATTGTGCATATAACCTGAATTGATCTTTTATTTATTTATATGATAAAATAATTTTTTTTTTACTTTTAAATGATTTTTATTTTCCTAAATATACATACTCTGTATATATCTTGAATCATGTTAAGAATACTATATCAAAAGCTTGGGCCATATAAGAACCTGTTTTCGTGCCTTAATAACAAGAAACAACAATTAAAATTATCCCTGTCAATCATATTCAGTTAATTAATTTCAATACCTATTGTTATAATTTCAGAGTGACACAAAGGGTCACGGGTAGTCCAATACACAATAAAAACCAAACCTGATGATGTTTGGCCCATTTGATATAAACGAGCTTGGGTAAGCGAGCACTAATGTTGTTGATGAATTTTTAGTCAGGTATCCACAGTAAGCCAGTGTGGTTTTCTGCGGTCATTATATGCCTACTGATTTCATTAGTATTAGAAGATTTCTCTATAAGGTTATTTTCTCGATATTTTTTAGTATCAGTATAATGACTGATTTTTGAATAATGAAATTGAAAGCATGTAATTCATTTATTCAAAGTTGAAGTATAATAAGATCCTTTTATTTTTGAATATTACGAATCAAATGAGCTGTGTTGAATTCAATTTGGGTAAAAAAGTGATTCAGCTCTAACTGATTAATCCTCTTCCTTTTTTTTTTTTAAATTTTTTGTTGCCATTTAATCTTTGTCGAAACGAATGAGAACTATGAGCGGAGGTTAGAAATGTATTATGTGTAGCATTCAGTGAGCAGAAAGAAAGGCTGTGTGATTGGGTAAACAAAAATAAAAATTTTCATTGGGTAAACTGTAACGCACCAACTACAGCAATAATTTATAGTTATAAAACAGGATGGTCCAACTTACATAGCCCTAAGGGTCAAACATAAAAACTTGAAAGATGCTGTGAGTTATATAATAAGTTTTATATTTTAAATTTTAAAGTATCAATAAAGTAAGCGTGTAAGGCAAAAGTATTAATAAAGCCAATAGTAATAATATTTGTTTATAGTGGCCGAGTATTCATGTTGCATAAATAAGAAAATATAGAATATTTTTATCATTTATCTTTTTAGTTTATCTTAATAAATCAAAAAATTGATGATTGTTTATTTAAACTATAATATAAGTTACTATAAATACTGCTATGATAATCAAGACACATATTTAGTGTGAATATTATGGTCGATCAGCAGGGTCCATCAAAAAACGAATACCCAACTCTGGTTCTGTTACAGGCAACCTCATAAAAAGATAGATCAGTTTTGGACTTTTATAAACTTTACCGATGAAAACACACATCTAAGTGATTCAGAACATGAATAACAGTTTTAGTCTTAAATTTTTCAAGTTTGATAATTTTTAAGAAATTTCAAAAAAAAAATCATGAGGCTATTCTTTTCTGTTCATTAGAAATACAGGGTGTCCATAAAGTCCGTGTGCGTTTTAAAAAAAAATATACCCTTATTTGTAGCTGGGATAGAAATAATCTATAAAAAGGATTAGAAAGAAGTAAATCTACATTTTTAAAGTTTTATTGAAATTTTATCCACATAACCTCCATCATATGGTAACCTCTTCTAAACAACTCTAAATCACGAATTTCCTAACAGATGAATCGGAAGAGGTGAACCATTTCATTCATTTTCACGCCAGACTTGACTCCATTAGATTTTTCTTATAGGGGTATGTGAAAACAACTGTGTATGCATCTAAATCTTGTTCATTTGAAGATTTGAAAGCTAAAATAACTAATAAGATTTTACGGATTATTGTAAATCAGTTGCCGCATGTTTTCCGTAAACTGCAAAAGCGTATTACCCTCTATATTGCTAATAATGGAGGACTGTGGAAACTAAAAATTATTTTTAGAATAAAACCTTAAAAAATGTAGGTTTACTTCCTTCTAATCTTTTTTACAGATTATTTCTATCGTAAATACGAAAAAAGTTATAATTTTTTTAAACTGCACATGGACTTTATGGACACCCTGTATATTAGATTGCACATCACGTAATTCAAGTTGTAGGCCGGGTGATTGGTTTTCAATTACCGCTTCAAGAGTATTATTATAAAATATGAGACTACTTATAAGTCTTTCAATTTCATGGAATCTTATTAATCGAATAGTAGTCATTAAATGAAATAATTTAATTTATTAAATACATAAATACATGAAATAAATTTGATAAAGTATTGATTTAATATTTACAGTGTGAAGGAGAAAGGCAGTTGAGTCGTGGCATTGGGGTCAATTAAGTAATATGAATGCAGGTAATGGCTGGACACAGCGTCGTGCATGCTATAGCACGTGTCGGGGGAACACACCTCTAAAGCAAGCTCTTTATCTAGAACCCTTCAAGGCTTTAATTGTTGTTAGAAACAAAACACTACTACTAATTAAGCAAAAATATTTTATAACCTATACGAAAAAATAAATAATTGAAGTTAAGTTATTTTTCACAACATAATTTTTAAAAAAAAACTGATAAAATATCTAATATTTCTATTTTATTATTGCCAGCTCTTTCTACATTTTAATGACCTTATTTTTTAAATATTATTTAATTTTTTATTTTATCGGTTTTATTGTGTTATTGTAAGGCTGAAAGTCAAATATAGTATGTAAAAACTCTATATTTAAGTGTTTAATACAAGTTAGTTTATCCTAATAAATCGAAAATTTGATGAATATATAAACTTTTCCATATTTAGTCGTATGGTTTATGCGTAGTGAAATAATTTTTTATTATTATTATAATCTTATTAGAACAGGGGTTATTTCAATTTCGTGAGATGCTTTTTGTAAGGTACTAAAACAGGGAAGAACTGATAAGAGATAAGGAAGTGAGTCAAAGGATGTGCTTTGGTGACTAGGGTGGAGAGATACCACTTGCGTTTTGTTGACTCTACCATCTCCTCAAACATCATTCCTTCTTCTGACTTATCGTACTGTATTCTCCGCACTTTTTTTTTTATTAGTTCTGCTCTCTAAGAATGAGCACAAGTAATAAATAAGTAATTTCAAAGTGCAGCTGACAGGTTTCTCAAACATGACTGTTGAATAACTAATTTGCAATAAATACAATAAATAATTAAGTCTAAAAAAAATTAAAACTATAGAAGAATAATCTCACGCAGCTGAACCCTCTCACAAACGAGAAACATTTCAAATCTAATCAGAATAATTACAATTACCTAAAGAATAAAATTGAAAAAAATCAAATAGTAAAACGATACCACGCTTTCTTGAAACGAGAAACATTTAAAATCTCTGACTCATGGCGATGACCCACGAGGCCGAAAGCTTGTCACTTTAGTTTAGTGTAGTAGTTAATTAAATATAGATATTCCCGGTGAAGTGTTTTTTAGTGTTCCAGCCTTCTGAATGTCTTATGCTAGCTTGCTTTGGCAATTACCACCAGCACAAAAGAAGATCGTGAGAAAAATAGAAGCTATAAGTAGAAAAATCCTGAATGCAGAATCTGCTATCAAATTCAATAATATTTTGTGTGCATCTCTCTACCTTTGTAACTTGATTTTTATGAATTTTATATATATTATTTACACTACGACTTAAGAATGCTCAGCCTGGTTTGAATAGGCTGCAACCAAATTTTCCAAAATAAATGTGCTGACTGTTTATCCAGAAATGTGAGTATTTAACTCATGATCTGAGATGGAAATCAATAAATAACTACAGCATTAAGATTACCAATGGAAACAAATAGCTCCCTACCCATCCATCTCCTTGTTCAAATCCCCTCAATTCAAATGTAGACTTTACACAAGTCATATAAACCTTAAAACAGGTTTTTAAAGCACTTATAGCAGATAGTGCTTTAATTTCTTTATATTGAAAGCATACATTAAAAAATTATCAATTCTCCCGACATTGACTAATGGTAAAATTTAGCATTTGAGACTCTAATACGACATGACTACTAATACCACATACCTACAACTCAACGCATTTTACTGACGTTTTCACTTATCATAGCACAGTGATGCAGCAACAGTAGGTCTCTGCTAATTACGATGTGCAGTATAGTGCGTGGATATATTTGTCAGATCATATTTCAGGTTAACCATGGGTAAGTTTTTGAAAAAAATTATTATGGATCAAAAGGTTATCGTTACAATGAAAATATATCACATTTTCGCTCGTATTTTTTTTACATTTTTGTACTCATCTTTCAGTTAATTGAAGTTTTTTTTTATCACAAATTATTAAAAGGTAATTAATTGAAATAACATATATTTACATTGTTTTCATTTATCTTTCAGATCTTTATAAGGTAATGTTATGAAGATAAAAATAATGCTCCCAGAAAAAGAAAGAAATATGAACTCTCTTTAAAAAAAAACAACTTAAATGAAACCCTGAAGTTAAATGGATGAAACTATTAAGCAATGTTGTCAGAATATCAAGTAAAAGCTTCAGATACTCTTCATGGTGAAGCTGAATCACTCATAAAGAAACTGCGGAGCAACAACTAACAGACTGGTTATTATGTGTCAAAAACTGAAGCATGTATGCATTTTACCTTAAACACATCATCCAAATATTGAGTGTACAAAGAGTAAGGCGTGATTGATTAAAAATTGGAAGGTACTATTTAACAAGGGGACAGGGTAGCTCAGTGGTGACGTGCTGTGGTTCCCTGCATATTGTATCTGGGGTTCAATACCCACTCTGGCTCTTAATTTATGACGCGGGAAATGAAAAATTCTGGGCACGTCGTCCCTCGGAGAGGATTTTCAGCCATCGGCCCTGAGTTTGTATTATGCCAGGTAAAAATCACTATTCTAAATACACTCGAGTTAGACAAAATTAAGGACTCCCAATGTAAAATGTTCGTTAAATAAATGAGTATACAAAAGTCTAATGATTGGAATATGTGTGTTCTCTCATAGGAATTCCACTGCAGTATAACCCAATTTACTAAATAATAGTTGGCAATATATAAAAAGAAATGGCTTGTGTGGTTTGTGATTTATTTTATTGTAAATTAAATACTACTTAATTCTAATGTAGTGCAATCTGTTATTATGTGGTATTTACTCATTGTAGGGTAAAAATCTAATGAAATGGTCTCCACATATAAAACTTTTAATGATATAAACAACGCGTTTCGAACACGTAGTGTTCTTCTTCAGGCATTAACTAAAAAAATACAATGACACCAGAGAGTTATCTATAGTACAAAGTAAATAAGTACAAAAATTAATATAAAATAAAATAAGGCAGAAAGTACGAACCTTAGGGTGAGGGCCTCTGAATAAGACTGACTGGAAATGGAAAGGACATGGGTGGGGGTATATAGGGTACATCTGTTTCTTATTAGAGCAGGTAGAGTTTTCTCTAAAGTTAGGCTGAGCCTTTACATTTTCTTTTAGACTAAGTGTAGGAAACATATTGAAAAAATAACACACAGAGCTATAACGAAATATAAACGAAATACATGTATAAGGAGGAAGTAGAACTTTTTTTTTTTTTTTTTTATATTATTATTATTTTTATATAAATAAATTAAGAAACGTTGTACATTTGGGGATTTGCTCATTGAGGCAAGTAGAAGAATTATCGCGCACTAGTTTGTTGATTTCATAACCTTCTAAAATAGTTATTTCCCGGAATTTGTTGTTTCTGTGTAGTATTTGTATATTTTGGTCTGGGAAAAATTGGATTTTTACCCTACAAATACTACTTAATTAAAGTGACATTTACTGATGGTGCATCGGGAATGTAGAACCCTGATGGGACACTTAGTAGTTCATAAATATGGAATAAGCGGCGCTTGCTGGGTGTGAGATATTGGAAGTGGGGAGATTAGGGTCTTGAGGAAGATGTCAAGGTCGCTGATATATGGGGTGTTGTGGTTGAGTCAGGATTGATGACCATGCCTGGTAATCACCGCAATTCTTCAGCCAAGCCAATGCCCTCTTCCTTAGAACAAGACTAATGCCAGCTCATTACCAACTTTTTTATTCGCTCTACTACAAAGATTACAACTATAATTGGTGTATAAAAAAAAAATTCAAAATGAACTCTGTTCCAGAAAAAAATTGATTATAATTTCAGCAAAATAATTTTTTTTCGCAGTATCGTTTTTTTATAACTTTTAGAAACATAAAAAGAGAAAAAAACAACATTTTTTAAAGTACACTTTATTTGGAAAATAAATTGGCTGAATTAAGATGGTGATTGATATGTCAAAAACATAAAAACAATCAAAATGATAAATAACGCAATAATTTCTAGTTTAGTGATCATCTACGAGTATATTTTCTTGAAAAGCCCATTTCCAAACATGTTTACTATATTATCAATTTCTCTTGTTTTGAAAAAGAACAATGTTTATTTAAATTATGCTATTATCAGGATATGAAAAGTAAATTTTCTGTCAGAAACAGTTAGGTTCATTATTGTATCAGTTGATATATTGAGCTAGAAATCTCTTTCCAAATTATTCCTGTGGCCTGGAAATGTTTTCGAAATATAGAGTGGTTCGACGTCATAATGCCCTTAATATCTCTCCCCATTCTAAGCATTCTCTGGCGTCCTTAATAGACTTCATTCGTGATATATTAAATTTATTCTAAGCCACATTACTTGAAATGAGTGACAAATGAACCAATAAATACTATTGTGACCTTTATAAACTAATTAGTAAAGATAATTATCAAAAATTAAATAATATTATCTCATTATTCAAGTTTTATAAAGCCTTCTTCAGGAAATTAATAATTTTGTGATCGTTAAGTTACAAAATTAAGGAATGTTAAATATAGTCTAGCACAAGTTAATGAACTAGCAACCGAGGAATAGCTGTGTGGAAAACCGGGATAACCTGAAGTAACCTTCTAGAGAATGCCTTAGATTGGTATATTATGTTTGTGGCATTCATATTTGTAGTGTAATTAAAAACAATATGAATACTAAATGCCCCAAAAATTGATGACCCGTGAACAATTTAGCATAAATAAGATAAACTAACATATATTAAACTTTGTATTTTATTGTTTTTATTATTCTAAAATATAATATGTCCTGTGAACAGTTCATTTTTTGGTATTAAACTAATTTATGTATCAAACAAGGCTAATATAAATAATTTGGATTTAGTAAATGAGCATAATAATAAAACTGGAAATGCAAATGTTAAGAGTATACCTACTACTTGCCCATTTTGGTTAGAATGTTTGTTTTTTACAAGCTGAGGTTAAGTCCTGTAATTATATTACGATGTGACCATTTCACATGACTTAATTAAGTTCTTAAGTGCATGAGATTTTGGTAATATTACCTCGTAATATTAGCAGTTCCAGACCAGAGACCCACTAATGCTGAATTATTGTGTTACTATATGGAGAAGCCAGTAGATTTACCAATAATAATAAAAAAATTTTCAAGTAATACTCAAATTTAAGTAGTTCAAAGTTTGAAGTTTCTAGAATGATAATAAGAACCGGGAAGATAGTCCCTATTTTCGCACAGATTTCTCCTGATTTAATACTGCCCAAAAGCAGTAGAGTTCTTTTCACAAAGAAAAGCTGTAAGTCTGCTGAACTTTATTGTGATATGTGTACCACAACTGCCTCTGGCTTATTTACAAACTTCGAATTTACCGTTTGCAAATTTAGACGTTTAGGCTCGTTGGCTATTTTCGGATTTGTCGTTTCCAAACTTTGGCCTTTAGCTTATTTACAAATATTGGATTTGTCGTTTCCAAATTTTGACCTTCAGCTTGTTTACTAATTCCGGATTTGGTTATTTACCAGCAAGCACACACATACACACACACACACACACACACACACACACACACACACCACACATACACACACACACATACACACACACACTCATTGATCCCATCAAAAAAATATCAAACATTTATTCAGAGAACCTCATGACATACGAGGTGTGTAAATAAAGTAGTGAGACTGATTTTTTTTAAATTTTCTATTCAAATATAATTACAATGTGATATTGTCACCTTCAAAATAGTTCCCTTCGGAAGCCACACAGCGCTGGAGACGGTCCTTCCAATCATTGTAGCATTGCTGGAACTCGGATTCTGGAATGGCCTTCAGCTGGTCGGTTACAGCAGTTTGTATGTTTTGTAGTGTCCCGAAATGAGTTCCCTTGAGGTGATTTTTCAATCTCGGGAAGAAGAAAAAGTCACAAGGACTCAAGTCTGGTGAATAAGGAGGCTGAGGAGCAACAGGAATGTTTTTACTGGCCAAAAACTCGTTTATTGAGATGGCAGTGTGACAGTGTGATTTTTCTCATCTCCAATTCATTGGTCAAAATGTGATGAACGGAGGTGTGATTCAAATTCAACTGTTCCCCGATCATTCTGACTGTCAAGCGTCGATCTGAACGCACAAGGTTCCGTACTCTGTTGACATTTTCATCGGTGTTTGCACTTGAAGGCCTACCGCTTCGTGGTTCATCTTCAATCGACTCTCTTCCTTCTGAAAATTCCTTAAACCACCGAAAAACCTGTGCCCTTGATAAAACACGTTCTCCATAGGCCTCCTGAAGTTTTTCAAAAGTTTCGGTTGCATTATGTCCAAGTCTGAAGCAAAATTTGATTGCACACCGCTGCTCAACTTTGAGGTCACTCATTTTTAAAACGCTCAAGAAAAAACCATTTCACGAAAACGAACGCTACGGACAAACAAATGACTGTGGCAAGTTCAGATTCATACTGGAGGCGCATCACACGTGCACCTGACGCTACTCAAGGCCACGCGTCTCCAGCGTTGCCAGATCGAAAGCGACGTTGCCAGTCTCACTACTTTATTTACACACCTCGTAGATATCCATCAAAATCAATTTATTTTCGTTACACACACTTCACTTATAAACATGAAAAAATAAACTTTTCATCAGCTTTTTAATCAGTATAATTGATTGTTATTTATAAATTGTATACCCTTTTAATATTTTTAGTAATTCGAACAGAAAAAAATGTTACAAGTAAATAAAAGTAGTGTTTAACTATATTTTTCTTTGTTAGTGGTATTAACGGCAATTGCTGTTAACATGATATAAAGTCATGTATGTTTGAGCAACACAGACAAGCAGGGGATAGTCAAATTCGAACCACCTTATATCTGTCTGAGGCAAACAAGGAGGCATTTTTTGTTTCTTTTTATGAGTTGTTGTCCGCAAATTATGAGTTTCAGTTTCTTCATCTAAGTCGAATTTATAAATTTTATCATGTGTTGTTATTATTCGAGGAGAAATGTTTTGTAAATTTACATTCCATGGAGTAATCCTCGACATATCGTATGGTAATATGACCAGAAACTCTATTAATCGTTGCATCTATTGATGTTATACTGAAATTTTATTTTTATCCTTTCATTATGCCTTTACTATGTACAAAGTGGTGTCTACACTAACAATAAGAAGTGGAAGTGATGTAATTCACTATTCTGATCCAGCTGCTTTCAAGAAGACCCTCAAAGTATTAAACCAAACCATATGATATTGAAGTTAGCTTTGTATTAGATTAGTTAATCATTTAAAGAGTCACATTTATGAAACTGTAGACTTGTAAATGTATAAGTGTCTGTCACCTCTATTCTGAACATTCGGAAACACACACGGGATGTAGCTAAAAATTCTAACCACAAGCTCATAGATCCCTTCAATCTGGCAGCATACTAACAAGAAATGACGCACCAGGATTCTTTGTTTCAAACCTTACTTCCTATTGAAACTTGAATAGTCTGTTGTTAATGAGAGTCATCTTCCTCTAGGACATGCTTCGTACTTACAAAACAATTCGAGTCTCTCTTTTATGACACATATCCTCTTTTGCATCATTTCCTACAAGATACTTCCAATAACAGAGCTTCTAGACCGAAATCAATTATGTAGTCAGTTATGTGACGCTGTCAATATTAGTTCAGATCACTTTGCAAATTTTCTATGTAATGTCGATATTTTCTATGACGATAAATCATTCTTACTTACAGAGCACATCTGATTCATTATAGAGCACTTCATAAAAAAAACTGCGTGACATGCCACACTACAATAATTTACCTCATTATAAGATCTATTTATATACATCATAAATAATTAGCAACTATAAATGCTCTCGACGAGTTATGTATACATTAGTTAACAAAATGAGAAGATATATTAATACTTGCTATATAATTCATTACATTTTGATATTTACCTGTCACTTCAATATTGGTAAACTATATTTTATTAACATTAGAATAATTAATTGATAAGAATACTAAATGTATAGATGTTTCATTAATCATTATAAATATGAAGATTAATAAAACTCATGTCTTGTTGTGTTACTGCCTTTTATTAACATTTCTGTTAACATAATGAGAACCATTAATTAGATAGGTTAACTCAATTTAAGTACTGTTTTCTAAATCTTTGACTCAGAGGATAATTTCTACGCCAATCGCATTCTATGTGTATAATTATTTTTAAAATAAGCAGCAGCTTCTGCACTCACAATTATAGTGCTGCTGTCATTGATTTCTCGGGTAATCTTTCTTTCATCTGGCTGGAGTTGCCATGACATCTGTCCATCAGACATCGTAGTAGTTTAAAATATACCAGCTTTCAACCACTGAAACATTTATCATCATTAGGTCGTACACTGCTCCCAATCTTTAACTTGAAGATTAATAGAAGGGTTTCTTTCTTTTATATCCAGAGCTTCGGTGGACCAGGTTAGCTGAGTTGTTAACGTACTTCCCTCTGAACTGGTAGGTCTGGGTTCAATACCAACCTGGCCCTCGATTTTTTTATGTAGGAGGTGAATAAATCTGAACACGTCCTGTCGGTCCCGAGCCTGTACGATGGTACGATTTAATGTCTGGTAGTCATTAAACATTCCTACTGTAAATAAACTTGAGTTAGGCAAAATTGAGTACTCCCAATGTACAATCAATCTTCATTGTGTGATATCACAAAGGGCACAATGTTCAGCCTATGTGTGTTCCCTTGCGAGAAGCCACTGCAGCCTAAAGGGTGGCCCTGCCACTACTATACAGAGCTTCTAAAATCTGAAGTTTTTCTACATTTTTTTTTCCCTGGATAATAGTGATGCCTTGTGCGAGCATCTCTCTGGTCGACTGTATATTATGCCTCTCATAGGCATGAATCTTGGGAATGGCAGCAATCAAATGTGTTCACATCCTAGAGAGCATTGTTTAATTCTACCCAGTGTACATAAAGTTCAGGCTTTCAAATTAACCTTTAGTGCAAGTAATTCAAACACCAAGTGATTACGCTGAAGTAATGGGGTATCCTTTTAGGACTGTTTCTCATTAGTAAGTTGTTCCTCTTATTCTTATAATATATGACAAGGCTAATTTAGCTGTTTTCAGTCGTATGACTTACATGAAAACTGGTAATCTTTTGGATAACTTTCTTATGATCCCCCGTATTCATATAATCCTTTTAGTAAAATTTGATTATTTCCTCATTTTCATTATTGATATTATTACTCTTCACATCCCATTTGTCTAATTAATACTCAATAGTCTTATTTCAATGACCGTTATTAATTAACACTTTTGTAGTCTCTACCAGTTCGTCGTGGATTTTTTCCAAGCACTACAATGTGATAGAGCTCTTTTGAAGTGGGCAGAAATGCTAGAGCGCTTATACCTCTCAGGGCATTCATTCACTAAAACAATTAAAACATAGTCCTGGGTAGGTTGTTAGAGGTATATAGTTCGTTACAAACTCTTCCTCCACTTGATTAACTCACAGATAATTGCCAATGCTAACAACATAGATTGGCAACATAGTTGTATATGTTTGATAGAGGACCTGCTACCGACTTACACCAATATATATTCATTACTAAAAATTTCAATTTGTAGTTCGTGGTTTAATTAAAATCGTGTGAACAGATTTTTACTAATCAACATGAAATCAGATGATAAAGTAACACTAAAAAGATGATATTGCATGAGCTTGTTGCTCCGTTTAGGATCTAATAGTAACTTAAATATAGAAAATTATGACTATACTTCTTTTGGTTTTTCAGATACCCTAATTTCTTCTTCTCTCTCTCTCTCTCTCTCTCTCTCTATATATAATATTATATATATATATATATATATATATATATTCACCCTTTTAAAATACCACTCTTCCCTCCCACTCTTCTCAACTCCTCACCAGATGTTTTCTGCATCTAGTGTTCAGTTGGGTTTTTGACTCTGACGAAGACCGCTTGTTACGGTTGAAAGATCTTAGTCTTGTTTTCCCATTTCTTATTGTGGTTTGATCATTGATTGTTATTTCACTTGTTTATGTGAAATCCTTATATATATATATATATATATATATATATATATATCGATCTATCTATGTATCTATCTTTCTCAACTTATCAATTTCATTTTCTCATACGCACATAGAAACAAAATTACGAGGAATGAGAACTATTTGATCTGGGACAACATATACATATCTAATTAAAACTTAACAAATAATATAAGGCATTTTTTTCTGTTAATTTATTAAAAGATATTTTTGTATAACCCATTTAATATGTATTTGGAGACTTTTTTTGAGCATTACTACTGTTCTTCACTTAGTGTAAAATAATATAATACTAAAACGTATAATGAAACTTTTGTTATGATAATTGTATTAAGTAGCAAATTTAATTTTTTTATATCAAACATTCAAAAGAATTTAGGAATGAATCGCAACGCTTGTTACATGGGTAATGATATTCGAATGAAAGAATTTTGTTGGTAATTGCTTTTCTGATAGCATATTATTCTGCCTAAATTGTATTTCCTACAAAGGAAAAGGATCATTTCTTTGCTATGTAGTAACTGTGTAGAAAGAAAAGGGAATTGATTGAAGTTTTTTTTTTTTTGTAAATTGCTGCTGGTAGTTGTATTGTACTTTTCCCTGCAACAACCTCTAAACTTTGTTGAAACTCGTGCTTTAAGATATAACCCGGGAAGGCTGTAGTTGTGCCCTCTCCTCGAAGAGACCTAAGCCTCTTAGTCGAGAGCCTGTTAACATCCTATCCACTTGACCAGAAGCACGCCCCTCTGACAGTCATGCCCTGAGATCGCTCAACCGCTCAACATCCTCTAACCATCTCCCTTATAACCAGTTATTCTTATTCAAGCAATCCTATTCTACTACCACATCAATAATTGAACTCTCATACAAAAACCAATACGAATATTCTAAAACAACTATACAATTAAAACAAAAAATCACTCCAGCTGCTCTTAATTCTACTGAAGTGCGTTATTTCTGTGTTTTATTTAACTTCAGTTTAATTTAACAAAACACCAAGATATATTAACAAAAAATTAATTACTTACCTTATTATGATATCATAACAAAAATTTGTAGAACTGTTTTCATTTTCAATTTCTCCAAACATACTATCATGCTCGATTAATATTTTTATTTGACGGATTAATTCTAATGTGGATACATATTTTTAAAATTATTTTAAAAATGGTTTTGGCTGTTAAAATAACACCTAAAATAAAGGCAAGATTTAAAGTTAAAGTCTTTTAAACATCCAGATGTTAATAACTTTCTTCGTTAACCTTTAATAGCTATAATTTCCCTTTATATAGATCAGAAAGACGTGCATATTTATGTAGTTGATTCGTTCATATTTTATAGTGGAGTCAGTTTGGTCTATCATATAATTTCTAGAAAGCATCCATCTTTACCTTCAATAAAATATTTTTTTACTTTTAGATCCATTCATAAAATTAAAAGAACGTAAAATAATACCGCTTGTTCACAACAATCGAACAGTTGTTGATTTTCTTCTAATTCATGTCTTAAAGGTTTAATGTAGTCTCTTTCAATGAGCCATTTAGTATCCTCCTTAATTGATCATAACGACAGCTTCAGTATGTCAAAGTGTTGTATATTTCATTGCCTCTTACAGGTTTTCATCATGCAAATCTGTCTCATTCAAACACTTTTACCTTCACCATTATTACCTGTATTCTGATCATGCTGCACACCTATAAAATATGCATTTGTATTTTTAATTATAATACAATACAAAAATCCTAGGCTAGAGTTTTTAAAATCGTTTGGATAATTTTGTTGTGTATTTGTATCTACAGATATACATTCTGTTTGACTATTTTTTTAATCAGACTGGTGATGATTTTTTTTTAACACACATGTATGTTTGCTCTCCCAATTATCTGAAAAACTGAAATCAACTGCCAATTTGTAGATAGAGAGAGACTTTCAATTTATTTAAAGAGTTTTGCTGAAAATATATAGTGTATTTACCTATTCATAACTAATTGTCTAATTTCATATCCCTTATATAACAGACATCTTTTATCTCTCTCTGTCTCTCTCTCTCCTTCTCCCACTCTCTCTCTCTCTCTCTCTCTTTCTTTCTTTCTTCATTTCTTTCTTTCTTTCTTTCTTTCATATGGAAATCCTATTTAATAGAAATTATAATGTGACTGATCTTACAAAATTAAAAAGAAAACACAAACTTCATAAAAAAGTTTTGTTTGTTTTCAAATGCCCAACTTTTAAGATTTCACCTTTTAGTGCTGTACTAAAGGCGTAAAGTTTGGATTATTTATTTGGCATCCATTTTAATAACGGGCTGGTCTTATTACTCGGTTGATTCTACATTGTAAATCCTAAATTTTGCTTATTTAAGTGCATTTGGAGTAGGGATTTTTAACAGTTAAACCTGCCTTCATACAGGCTCAGGGCTAACGGCTTACGTCCTATACGAAAGACGATATGCTTAGACTTTTCGTGTAAAATAATCGAGGCCAGAGTGATAATTGAACAAGAGATCTACTATTTCAGAGGCCAGAACGCAATCAGCTGTGCTAAACTGATCGCTACTTCTTGAAGAAGTAATTAAAACCCCTTTTAACTGATTTATATAACTATTTTAAGTCAAATGGTAATTGAAATTATAACAGATAAGGAAACTGCGCAAGGATTCAGCAGAAATGCATATTTTGAGACCTCCTGAGTACAATAAAATAGATTCCACGAATTGCCCAGTCTCAGTGCTGTTTTGTGTCAATAGCTAAAGAATGTCAACATCAAATTTCATGTTTTAATCACTAATACTACTAGTTTTTGGGAGGTATATATCTAAAAAAGAAATTGAAGTTTTTTGTGATTTCGTATAAAAATTCAATATGCATAATGTGAAATCTGCGAATGAATTGTGGTACAGATCTAATCTGAAATACGAATAAACAAACTTTTTTATTGATACGGATATTCAACAAAAGACAGTAATATATAGGTTGTAAATTCTGTCTATTAACCGTATTGATCGAGCTAATAGACATAGATCAAAAAGTTGAACTATTTTGGTAAACAATATGCTAGAAATATCCTCCTACTAGCGCTCCTGGTGAAAAGTTATAAAATCTCTACTCTCATAGAATAAATCAAAGTATCTATTATTTAATTTAAGTTAAAATTTTTAAAGTGCTAATTGTGATAATAGTAGCAATTACTCCAGCAATAATTCCTAAATGAGGCATAACTGTCTTCATCTTTTTTTGAGCATCTGTATTTAATTAAATTTTGAACTAAGTTATGTTTATAGCCAGTAAATGTAAGCTGTGACGTCTCACATCATATTCTTTTTTCAAAACATAAATTGTTTCTAGCACACTATTTTATATATCTGAAGTAAGATTTAAAATTTCATTTAAATTTTCTAAAACAGGGTTTGATTGAACTGAAATATCTAAAATACAAAAAAAAGAAATTATTTTGTTGTAAAATGTTTAAAATGAAGTACGTTAATTACTTTTACGCGTATACTATATAAAGTGTTGCATTATATAAAGTATATTAAGGTATATTGGTATTTTTCTTTATTTTTTACAATGTTAAAAATATGTCATTTATATTTTAGTGACGTACTGTTCCAGTTAGTTTGCATTAATTCTCTTTGTTTGATAAGATTTATTAAATTTATAAAATATTTCTCATACATTTCAATTTTCATTTATCAATCTCTATTGACTTTGAGTCTTTTTTTATTGCTGTAAACTTGATAGTCAATGTTGAGTGAAATGTTACAAAAGACAAATCATAGTGTGAAATTCAAAATATTAAATCTTACTAGTGAATATTTATTCTGGTATTTTATTAATAAATAAATGAATTCTTTATCTGGATTTAGTTTGTGTATTCTACCAATTAATAAATCCTCTCTTTATTTTTGTGGTGAGTCAACCTTTAAAACTCATAGTCAGAAATTGCATATGCAAAATAATCTTTATATATTGTTTGTACTGCTGAACAATAACAATCGGGAATGCTAACAACAGTTGTTACATTATGAAAGTTTTATTTTATTAAGAAAAGATTTAGCAAATATAGAATCCTATTTGAGGAAATCAAAATAAATGCATGTTGAGTTTATTGAATAGAGTAATTCAATTTTAATATATAAAATATGTTAAAATAATTAAATGAAAAATGAATAAATATTTTTTCATTTATTTAAACTAAAATTTTAGAGGAAGATAAACATTAACAAACTTTCTTGTTACTCTAGCACAATAGTCAGATTACAATCATCTAACCTGAGTTTTAATTTTACCAAATAACCCAAACCCAAATGAGTGTTTAATTTCCATAAAACAATTTCCTCATAATAGTCATAGCTATCCAACCTTGTTGATATTAATGAAATAAATTACGAGTAGTAATCTATGTCATAGGTAAACTAATTAAACCTAATAGCAGGCTGTTCAGAGTATTTAATGATTGTTGTTATAAAATAATGAAATAACCGTTTTATCACAATAGTTCACCTGAGAGTAGCTTCGACAGTTTTAGATGTGTACACCCATACGTAGATCTTGAACAAGAGTAATGATAACTATGGATTCTCACATTTAACTATGGTTTTACATTTGTTTAGAACTATACTTTAGTTACTCCACAATGTAATTCTATTTCATTCAATACACCACTCTCAATCATCCTTTAGTTACATCACAATGCAACTATATTTCATTGAATACGCCACTCTCGATCATCCTTTAGTTACATCACAATGCAACTCCATTTCATTGAATACGCCACTCTCAATCATCCTTTAGTTACATCACAACGCAACTCTATTTCATTCAATACGCCACTCTCAATCATCCTTTAGTTACATCACAATGCAACTCTATTTCATTGAATACGCCACTCTCAATCATCCTTTAGTTACATCACAATGTAACTCTATTTCATTCAATACACCACTCTCAATCA
This sequence comes from Hermatobates lingyangjiaoensis, assembly GCA_026182355.1. Classification (NCBI taxonomy): domain Eukaryota; kingdom Metazoa; phylum Arthropoda; class Insecta; order Hemiptera; family Hermatobatidae; genus Hermatobates; species Hermatobates lingyangjiaoensis. The sequence goes on from JAPFBL010000881.1 coordinate 4,105,548, forward strand.
TCCTGTAGTTACATCGCAATGCAACTCTATTTCATTGAATACGCCACTCTCAATCATCCTTTAGTTACATCACAATGTAACTCTATTTCATTCAATACACCACTCTCAATCATCCTTTAGTTACATCGCAATGCAACTCTATTTCATTGAATACGCCACTCTCAATCAACCTTTAGTTACATCACAATGAACTCTATTTCATTCAATACGCCACTCTCAATCATCCTTTAGTTACATCACAATGCAACTCTATTTCATTGAATACGCCACTCTCAATCATCCTTTAGTTACATCACAATGCAACTCTATTTCATTCAATACACCACTCTCTGTCATCCTTTAATTACTCCACCATGTAACTATATTTCATTCAATACACCACTCTCTACCATCCTTTAGTTACTCCACCATGTAACTCTATTTCATTCAATACACCACTCTCTATCATCCTTTAGTTACTCCACCATGTAACTCTGTTTCATTCAATACACCACTCTCTATCATCCTTTAGTTATTCCACCATGTAATCCTATTTCATTGAATATGCCACTCTCTATTATCCTTTAGTTATTCCACCTTGTAACTGTATTTCATTCAATCATTCAATACACTACTCTCTATCATCCTTTAGTTACTCCACCATGTAATTCTGTTTCATTGAATACGCCACTCACTATCATCCTTTAGTTACTTCACCATGTAACTCTATTTCATTCAATACACCACTCTCTGTCATCCTTTAGTTACTCCACAATGCAACTCTATTTTATTGAATACGTCACTCTCTATAATCACTCAAATGTTCTTACAGAAGTAATATCTATTTTATAATATAATAATTCATTAGTATAATTCCAAAAGGCAGGTCACAAAGAGAACATGACATGATCTTCCGAAAGGTAATCCAGTTTTGATTTAGCACTACTGAACAAATAATTAATTGAGCAAATCGGTTTGCCGTTTATTATGTTTTGTCTATTTTGTTCTTTTTTGCATAATAAAGTATCTGCCTTATTAATAAGGGAATTAAAGTTTGTTATAATTCAACTGTCAGCTAAAAACCACTATAATTCTTGCCAATTAATAAAAGTTTTTTTTTTAAACTAATAGTTTAAAATTTATTTAAAAATGTCAACAAAGGTTTATGAATTGCTATTAATTAACTAATAGGTTTTAATTGCACCATTATAATGAAGAGCAAATTAATGAACACTATCAGGTCTTAAAGGGAACAAAAAATAATATAAAATTGTTTTTGGGAATACCTGCCTTTGACAGGTGAATTTGAAATATAAATAAATGATAACAGCCAGTTTTATACTTTTGCAGTTTATTAATATTTTAAAAGTATGGGTGATGTCACAGAGAAACATTTTTTTTAAGAAAATGTTGAGAGAACAAGCATTTGTTTTCAGCTGTTTTGAAAGAATTTGTTTATAAAATTATTTGATAGGAATATTATGACCTTCTTATTTATCTATTACACGCTTATAACATTTACAGATTTTTGTATACATGTCATCTGAAAAGTCATCCTAAATACATATTTGGTTCATTAGAATAGGATTACGGTCCTTTAATGTGATCGAAGAAAAACCCAAAATGTGGGGTTTAATACAATAACAATTTATAAATTACTTATAAACTATTTTTTCAAGATTGGTTTACACCAATAAATGAGGAAAAAATGTAAGACGACGGTACAAAATCCTTTTCAAATTGGATGGACTTGGGCTTTCCTGTAGTGGAAACGAGTCCTTTATCAAAGCAATAACATAGCAAGAGGAGAAATAATGTCCCTCATGCAGCTATCAAAACTCTTGACTCCACTAAACACCACATTACAACTCGTAGGGTTCATCCTCGCGATTACTAAGGTCAAACCAAGAGACCTTTCCTAACTGAACACCAGCTGAACCTTTGAATTGTATCATTGTTTTACTGATTTTTCTTCATTCATAATTATTAAATTTATTTTTGTGTAAACAATATTTTAGAGAACATTGTCTCTCAGTAGTATATTCTAATCTAGTTAAAAACAAAAAATGTTTTATAATTAATTTTGTTTCCAACCTTCAAACATTTAATTAATAAATCTATAGAATTTGAAATCAAAACAATTGTTCCAATGTTTTCAAGTAAAAGCTTTTGCCTAAGCAATTAATTTACATTGTCATGAACACATTGCTGTTTATAAAGTATTGAATTGTAGTTTACTGTTTCGAATTGAAATGATATTTAAAATCCCAGTAGGGTCTTTTATTCTTTCAAACTTTGCTTCAATGGTTTGTAATAATACTGCCAATAACCTGTAAAAAATGAAAGGGGAATTTAATTTTTTTGTGCTGAATTAGGATTAAAATACTCGTATCTGCTTGTCACTATCTCTCTTTGTTTCTTCCATTTTCTGGCTCTCTCTCATCTGTCATGTACAAGTATATATACAATGAATTTAATTTTAACTCACCCTTGTCTTGTTGACTTCACTGATTTATTAGTGAACTATTCTTTCACCGCATATTATTAAAAAAAAAAAATTAAGAACATTGGCTTCATGAAACCTAAATTAAGTAGATTTCTCTTAGTATACAAATTAATTATAAAAAAATTAATTTTCGACTAATATTGTAATAATAAGCGTAATATTATATTTGTTTTATAATTTTTAACCAAAGCGTAATATTATATTTATTTTATGGTACATATATACTTCAAAAATCTTCAAATATAGAATTTGACTAGGATTTTTATATTCTTAACCAACAAAAACAATTATTATTGTTAAAGTTTTCATATAAAAGATAAGTGTGTGTGAGAAGAAGAGATAGATAGATAGGTAAATAGAGAAAGGGAAAGAGAGAGAGAGAGAGAGAGAGAGAAACAATGAGAGTAATGTAGGTTGAGTTTTGATACAATTTTCTTATTAAAATTCTGAAACAGATCCATTTTCAAGTAATAAAGAACTATATATGACTTATGTAGAGTACAATATTAAGAGTACTTAGGCCTATATCAGAGAACTATACAATACAATATAAGAGCACTATATGACCTATTTGTACAATATTGTTAGAGTAGAATATTATCAAGTTTACTATGTATAGTACTTTATTAGACTGTGTTTGAATATCAAATACAAATACGCACAATTAACAGGTGATAAAAACAAAAAACATGTATATATATATATATATATATATATATATATATATGAATAATATATGAATACATATATATATAAGGTGTGTTCTCTAATCGGGGTTCCGTCAATTTTCCAGGATAAAAAATTAAACTCTCGTTGCCAACGTTTCGGTTTTACTTAAAACCTTTCTTATAGGCAAAAGTAAGAATTTTTTAACTAAGAAAATGAAATTTCCATTATTTAAAGGAACAACAATGTAAATTTCATTTTCTTAGTAAAAATTCTTACTTCTGCCTATGAAAAAGGTTTTAAATAAAACCGAAACGTTGGCAACGAGAGTTTAATTTTTTATCCTGGAAAATTGACGGAACCCCGATTAGAGTACACACCTATTCTATCAAACGGTCCATATATTATTGAATCTGTTAATATATATATATATATATATATATATATATGTGTGTGTATTCAAAATTATCATCATAGCGTGATTTAAAAATTCAGTAATTGTCCAAAAAGAGTAGAGGATTTAAATGAATTTAATTTCGTAAATATAGGAGAAGAAACTAATTTAATTTAATTTTATTTAATTTGTAAGTTTGCAGCATTGTCTATTTATCCCTACTAATTAAGTGCTAGTCTTAAAATGTTTGACGATTCCTTTAATTATAATTTTATCTAATTTTAAAATCCCTTGGTTATTATTAACTAAACTCTTATAACAGCTATTTGTGAGGGTGCTTTAAAAATGTTTTAAATTGTTAATTGATATCTTTTCCTTTCAGACGATATAAATGTAAAAACTCTTTTGAAACTTGCCAGTTGATAAAAAGATTTTGGTTTCGAATAAACTAAGCCCTTTTATTATATTCTCTTCTAATGTTGTGGTCTCCTCACCTACTATCGAGGTGTTAAGACGTTTTTCTGTCTCTCTAATATATATATATATATATATATGAATATTGTATAAACTCAATTCACCGAAGGAGCAAATATAAAAGAGATCACAAAACTTACAACTGTATTTTGACTTCCTCGTCATCAGGTCAAAACATATGAATGGGTCTCCCCATAACATATAATGTTAAATTCAAAAAATCTAAAAGGTTTGAATTCAAATGAATTTTATTATTGTTCGTTCGCACAGTCTAATAACACAGCTTAGTAAATTATATATTTATAGTTTCATTAAAACTCTGATAAATACCAGTTGTTTTTGGTAAAATAACTTAATTTTGTTTATCAATTTAAATAATATATGTTAAGTATAACACTACTGAAGAACAGATGTACGGTCACTGTGCTGATGACTCCCTTATCGTCGTGGAAGCCCCATAAAAGCTCTCAAATTTCAGCATAAGTTAGAAAACAAACTTTTTTAAAGTTTACAATTGATTCTTTCATCCAAAAAATAATTTCCTTGAAGTTAATATATATATTTTTTTGATCAAATAGTAACTTAGATGTATAGGAAAAACTTTAGCACTATGATCCAAGATGGACGAGCATATCTTAAACCATCATTGAAAACAACGTGAAGTGCACAAAACCCGAAGACTGCATAGCCGTCAACATATACTAGCAAAGTCTGCCATCAGAAGTCTTATTATGAGAAATAACAATCAGGTCAAAAAGGCTCCAATGAAGAAAACAGCCCTGGTGGTGTACGAATATATTCGTAATACCCGCAATAAATCGTATATCAGCATGACAACCACTTGCACTTGTACATAGCTGCATGTGCTCCTATAAACCGTACAGAATGTGTCTACAAATCCAATATTCAAAGAGAAGACCTTATAAAGAACACCAACATTATTTTAAAAGAAAAACATCCAAACAGAATGCAAATCGTATACGCAATTATAATTCAGGAACGGTAACTGCCCTTGCATAGCCACGCCTACTCCAAGTCTACCTCCACCAGCCAATCAGAAAGTGACCTCTAAGGCTCACCAATCATATCACTAGTTACTGATCCTTAACACCCACAAACCCATGCAACTCAGCAAAGAGCCTCAGTGTCCCGAAGATAACTGAAGAACGGTCGAAACAAATCTAGAATAGAAGAATCAAAGATGAAGAAAGAATTGGAAATGCGTTATATTGTATCAATGATGACGCCAGAATATTATTCTGCACTGTTAAGAAATGTACAAGAAAACTTGTTGGTAAAAATATAACAAACTATTCAGCCAAACATACATAAATAGATGACTGCTTCCAAAACATGCGAATATATATATATATATATATATATATATATATATATATATAAAAAGATTTCACATAAACACGTGAAACAACAATCAATGATCAAACCACAATAAGAAATGGGAAAACAAGACTAAGATCTTTCAACCGTAACAAGCGGTCTTCGTCAGAGTCAAAAACCCAACTCTGGGTTTTTGACTCTGACGAAGACCGCTTGTTACGGTTGAAAGATCTTAGTCTTGTTTTCCCATTTCTTATTGTGGTTTGATCATTGATATATATATATATATATATATAATATAATCAAACCACAATAAGAAAATAGGAAAAAAGAATTAGTCTTGTTTTCCTATTTTCTTATTGTCGTTTGATCATTGATTGTTATTTCATGCGTTTATGTGAAATCTTTATATATATAAACAGTTTAAAATTGAAGATAAGTAGCACAGAAAGTAAAAGAAACACACTTACCGACTCAAATTTTCGGGGAATCCGTTACTAGACGTTGCGTCCACAACGTGCTTGATCTGCCTTTCTCTTTTCTCCTGAAGACGGATTACCCAAAAATTTGAGTGTGTAAGTGTGTTTTTTTTACTTTCTGTGCTACCTATCTTCAATTTTGAACTGTTATTGTGTCCAGTTTGGATCATCTTTCCGTTTATCAAGTGAATATATATATATATATATATATAAAACACTTAAAATAAACAGTGACACATAGACTAAAACATAACAAAAGACTCACTTTTCAATATTTCGACCGTAATTTGATTTTTGAACCTAGAAAATTTGACCGAATCTAGATTAGATAACACACCTATATATAAATATATAAATATTTTAGAAATAACAAATACCATACATTTACATACAATACATCTAGTATGAAGTAAACAAAGAGAATTTTTGTTGTTTGGTTTTCAATTAAGATCTGACAATATTTCTTTATTTCCCTTTAATACTTTTGTAGTTACTATCACATTTTTTTGTTGAGTATCCCATTAATCCAACTGACAGCTGTTCAGTTTTCTATTTTCTATTTATACTTTAATACTGTATTAAAGTGATTGTTATTCTGACAAAGCAGCTTATTGTTATTTATTGACAGTAAAGTCTTATAGTAAATAATCCTCTTTTCTCTTCCAGTGCAAATTCCTTTTATGGTAGTAATATCCATTTATCCATTTTATAGGTTTATCCGTTCAGTTTATTGACTTCGTACTCTAAGAGAATATTACTGACTTTTTTTTTATTAAATGTGTCTATCATTTATATTTTTTTAAATATATTACTTTAAGGTACAAAAATTCTTATCATAAAATTTCACAATACTGAATACTGTTTGATTTATTTTAACTAATTCATTAAATATTAAGTCAGATATGTCATTATATATTAAAAGGTTTACTAACTCATTATTTACTAACCGTTATTAAAAGTAATATATAAAATATAAAATATATTAAAATGTCGTCTGTCCATTTCTCCTTCTCCCTTTGTCCAATCTTCTATCTGTTTGTTCTCTCTCTCTCTCTCTCTCTCTCTCTCTCTCTCTCTCTCTCTCTCTCTCTCTCTCTCTCTCTCACACACACACACACACACACACACACACACACACACACACACACACACACACACACACACACACAACACACACATACACACACATACACACACACATACACACACACACACACACACACACACACACACACACACACACACACACACACACACACACACACACACACACACACACACACACACACACACACACTATTTAATACATCTTTTTCATATTTTTGTTATAAATGTCCTATTATTATGATCCTATTTCCACAACTTACTTATTCCTCACTTGTAACTCTCTTACTCCCTCTCTGAATATAGTCTGTACATATATCTCTATGTCCAACCAGCTCTGCACTAGTCCACTTGGTTTCCTTACTTATCTCGTTTCAAACCGAAAATTAGATAATGTGTACATTATGTGTTTTTAATTTACCTATTTTTCTCTATCCCTCACTCTTTCTCTCACTCTCTCTCTCACTCCTTCTATTTCTCTCAACATCTTATATTTCAAATATTAAGGAATAAATGAAATATCAAAGTTTTTTTTTTTGTTGAGAAAAGAATTTTATGAAAGGTGAAAATAGAAAAGTAATATATTGGAGAAGGAAAAGGTAAAAAAGAAGAAAATCTGGTCGGGGGTAGCCTTTAGTCCTATGTGTATTGCATAACAAAGAATGTTTCTGCAGTCGCAAATTGAAAGGGACAGCTGAAGGAAATACACAACATTTTGAAATACCTCCTCCGATACTATGTGTTTAACCTTTCATTTTAAATGAAGTCAGTAGTCATAAAACTCAAACTTTTTTCGATTAAATATACATTTTTATTTTTTAACCATTGTATATATATATATATATATAAACAAGATCTTTCAACCCTAACAAGCGGTCTTCGTCAGAGTTAAAAAGCAAACTGAAACACTAGATGCAGAAAACATTTGGTGAGGGATTGAGAAGAGTGGGAGAGAAGAGAGATATTTTAAAAGGGTAAAAGGGTATTTAAACCCTCAGCAGATGTTTTTTGCATCTAGTGTTTCAGTTGGGTTTTGGACTCTGACGAAGACCGCTTGTTATGGTTGAAAGATCTTAGTCTTGTTTTTCCATTTCACATTGTGGTTTGACCATTGTTAGTTATTTCACGTGCTTATGTGAAATATTTATATATATATATATATATATATATATATAACATTATTTTTCTTTATCGAGGTTTGGTCGAGCGTCACACAGTAAAACACTTTTAAGCCAACGTTTTGTCTATATATTTAGACCTATTACCTTCAGGTCTACAAATAAGAAAAAAACGTTGACTTAAAGGTATTTTACTGTGTGACGTTGGACTAAAACTCGACAAAGAAAATAGTGTTGAATATATGTAGGCAAGATAAGAAAACATTGAATTATATACGTATATGTACGTCCAAACCAGAGTAAGAAATCGGAAAAAAAAATAATACCATTCAACCGTAAGAAGCGGTCTTCGTCAGAGTCAAATGTCAACTGAATATTGAATTGAGATTATAATCTCAACTGAAGGTTATACTCTTCTTCGGCATAATAGATGTTTTATCGCAGTCATCATCAGAAGGATAAAATAATAATTGTGATCAGCTAAACTGATCACATCAAAACATGTACCACTTCTAATGGTATTGTCCATACCAGTTTGCATGATTTCTATAATCCTACATTATTTATTCCATAGATAAGGTATTTGAGGTAAGCACTAATATTCCTGTCCAAGATTTGTATAAACCTTTGTCAAGTTGTGATTACTTCTTTTAAATCATGAACAATTTAAAATTATATCTTAATCAGAAAATATTTGATGTGATTGTGTTTGATTTCAAGAATAGAAGTTATTATATACCCTGTATATTTGGAATAATCTCTGTCAGTTATAATTACTTAACTTCTCTTAATTTCCAAATCGAGACAGTGGCTCTTTATTAAAATGATGCAGAAGGCGAATGCTTTGTCCAGAGTTCGCATTATGTCAGTAACAAGGCATAACCTCATTTATAATTAATCTGGCTTCAGTTAACTTGTTTGAGTTATATCGCATTGTCCAACACGTTCCCTTTAACTCGCTATTGTGTTCTCGTAGGTTTCATATTGTACTGTTTCACGATGTTGGATGTTAATATCAAGTAATGAAGAGAATGTATGTGGGGATTCACTTGACTGAAGTTGCTCCGAGTAAGTCAGTATTAATTCTGAGAATAAACTAGTATCGAATTAATCCCTTTAGCGTTATACCAAACTTGTTTCTCATATATTGTTATTCAATATTCGTATAATTTATATAACTTAGTGAAAGTTATTATATGGGTGATGATTAAAATCATGAAAATAGTCTCAGGGCGTTTTGAAAATAAATGTTCTAAATAACATATTCTTTTATTTATTTCATTGATTACTTATTTAGTTAAGAAGAGGCCAGGTTAACTCATTGTCAGCGGACTTTCCTCTATACTGGTAGATCGCATATTCAATTTATTCACGCGTGAAGTTCGCATTTTCATGAAGCACGCAGTTCTTCAAAAAAAACGTTAAGCTGTTGGCCCCAAGCCTGTAGGATGTCAAATATTCATTAAAGATTTCTACTCTAAATATACTTGAGTTAGGCAAAATTTATTACTCCTATTTTAGAATATTTATTATGTGGTATCTCAAAAGCTTAATGTTTAGTATACATGTAGTTCTTTCTTCGGAAAGCTACTTCAACCTAACCAAACACATGATGACTTCATAAAAGAAAAATAGTAATGACTTTTACTACTTTCACAAAACTTGTACAAAAAACGGTTTTCAACTGGTAATACTTTGGGGATTTCATTTACATTTCGTATTTTTGCACAAATTCGAAAAATTAACTCTTTTTCTACATTTATCACTGATTCGTACAGATCTGTGAAACAAAAAACAAATCAGTGAAAAACAGATGAATTCACCTAATCCTTGTTACCATTCACAGTTCTGATGCTCCAGTCATGTATTGATGGATGTATCTCTAGAGCCTCATGCTTATTTAATCTACTGCCTCCTTTTTTTCCTTTTTCAAAAGAATCATGTTTTCGTACTTACCAAATTTATGATTTAATTGAAAGATTAAATCATTAGCTTTGGGTATAGTTTTATTTACGTTAATTTTGTATATTAATAATTTTAAGGTTGAAATATCTTCAAATATTCACACGTTTTTTTAAAAGAAAAAATAAACTTAATATTTCTAATTCTTTGGGAACATTACCAACTGTGCGTGTAGCAGTAAAACAGCATTGACTTTGGATTACAGTTATGAATAGTTTGAAACATTTTTGAATTATTCATGAATTCGTTGAGGGCTACTGACAGTATCATTAACGATTCTAAAATTCATGAAACATTTCTGCAGTTTATTCCATTAAAGCAAGATTTAACGAAAATTCAGTGATTTATTTATCAACTAGCTAATAATTGCATTTTGTGCCATGCATATAACCATTGTAGGTTATATCAGGCTAACATCAGGCTAAACATCTCATACAGGTAACACTTTACAGTGTTTACCAACATAAAAACAAAAAATAAAACAAATCCGTTTAATATAATCTGTACAACTACATGTTACTTTCTTTTAATACATCTGCCAACACAATACAATCGTAATACGTATTAACACACATCCTTATAGTTAGAGTTACATATGTAATAATCTAACAGTAAATGTCAAAAAAATATAGAAAAGGTGATTAAGTAGTTCAAAAATTTGATCTCATGAAAATCCTATCTTGTTACAATAGTTTAATTTCATTGTTTTCAGTTGGAGGATAACTCTTTTTTATTATTTTTAATAATTTCAAAAATTATCAAAATACTTTTGAGAATTCTATAAATTATAGTATTATACTACCAATAAAAAGTGTTATTCAGAATATTTTTAAATTTTCTATGAATTATTCTATATGCTCTTGAATGCATACGACAAACACTTTTATCATTAGCAGTTTGCTGTAGAGGTAAGATCCTAAGCCCGAGTCTTAGTCCAAGCCCGACATGACCCTAAATTAGGGTCAGTCAGATCCAAAATGTCAATTATTAAGTTCGGGTCAGGTCGGACCCAGGCTTCTCTCTCGTTAACTTTTTTTTAATAAATATATATTTATATATTATGTACACTAAATAATCACACTAAACACTAATGATAGTATAAGGCACAAGGTAAAAGTAGAAAACACAGAAAATATGCTCTGAGGCCTTTGAATTTAAAAGGCCTCAGGGTATATTTTCTGTTTTTTACTATTTCCTTGTAGCTTATACTTTCATTATATATTACGTATACTAAAACGATGTATAGATGCTAAGCTATGGAATATTTGTTATAAAATAAATAATTTGCATAAAGGAGATGAGCGAGATTTGTTTGGCTAGTGGAGAATAAACACCAATATACACCCGACCCGGCCTCGTACTCGGGCCGGGTTGTGTCGGGCTGGGCCGAGTCGGGCTAGATTTCTTAGGTCTGATCTCACCTCAACTTGCCTTGATTTTCGTTAAAGGTACCGAAAATGGAAGCAAATCAGTAACTGCAATATTTAGAAAAACCATATTCCGTAAGCTATAGATGCATTATAATATTATCAAATTCCAGTAATACCGTAACTCATGGGGAAGTAGAGTGATTTATTATTAGTTTTGTGCTACCAGAGTTCTTGATCTCTATATGCTCACATAGCCAGGCAAATTTCGAAAATTACTTAGAAAAACACATGATCACCAACATTGATGAATCCGTTTAGAAGAGAATATAATAATAAATAATATAGAGGCATGGTAAAAGACAGAGACAAGGAACATCAATTTTGTTCTTTTTACAAGTTATGCATTTCTTTATCAAAAAAAAGCATTCATTATTGTTGTGTACATATAAGTAAATACTAATTATTTATTTAACTGAATTGTACTGACTGATATTAAAACTTTGATTGAAAATTGTTTGTCTAAGTTGATTAATAGGCTTTTACAGAAAAGTTTAAATATTTCCATCATAAATTGCTTTTCTGAGTAAAATTATTGATTGCATGGCAGGATTAAGAGGGGGGCATAACTAAATCAGGGATCAAAAATGTTTTAGGGCAAAAAAGTGACGATGGTCAGGAAAATATTGAGAAGGGTTTTTGGAGGGTTGATGAGAGTTGAGTCGACATCAATTTGTGTAAGAAAAATGAGCTGGGGTCGCCAGGGTAATTAGATTCAGCATTAACAATTTCTATTTGTTTCTACCTCTCAGGAGCTTCATTGTTTTTATGAATAATAATATTTCTTAACAAATAATATTACTTCATTTATTATTATAATTATATAATAATAGAACTAGTATTGGACAATAAGAGTGTGCGCGTGTGTGTAAAAAAAAAGAAGGAGCATTAAAGGGAGCAGGACAATTAGAGAGAGAATGCGTAAAGGAGAGAGAAAGAGAGAGTGAATTGATATAAGAGCTTTTAAAAAACAAATAATTGCGTTCTAAACTCAACTTTACTGTTAGAAAAGTAATTAACCACATTAAACATAATTGCAATAAAAACCAATAAACTAAAATAAACGATTTATTTTAATACGATTTCGACAGTTTACTCATTGTTACTAAAATTATGACAATTGGTAGAAGAGTGGGTCCTTCTTAGAAGGCATGATGATTCTAGGTTACTGTAACTCAAGGGGCCAGGTTAGCCTGGTGACAACATTGTCGGCTCTGGACTTGTAGGTCCGGGGTTCGAACCCACTCTGGTAATCGATTTATTCACACTGGAGGTAAAGAAATGTGAGCACTAAGTCTCTCGAAGTGGACGTTAAACCTTCGGTCCCGAGCTTGAACAATGTTAGGTAGTCGTTAAAGATTCCTACTCTAAATACACATGAGTTAAGCAAAATTTATGACTCCCAATATAGAATCAACCTTTATTATTTGGTATCAAAAAGAGCCAATGTTCGGTCTATTTATGTTCTTTTGTAGGACTACCGTTGCAGAGTAACCTTACCTAACCAACCTACTATGGTTCAATAGTAAAATGATGGCGTTAGCATATGCTTAAATGAAATGATGTAGGCTTGCATGCTCACCTCTGACTGATAGATCTCGAGTTCAATTCTCAATTTCGTTTCGATAGCTTTTCAGGGGAACACTGAGCACGACCTCCCTCAAACTGAGTGATGAGCCTGTTTTGACTCATATATGTTCCGGGGCCTGGTAGACTATAACATGATAATGCTGAATAGGTTGATGCTTCTTAATGTGGAGCCTTTCTGCCATATCATGAATAATGAACCACATCCTCACGAATGAGAAAAGCAATACAGTCCTCGTGAAGTAACTAAGGTTAAACTTGTGAAAACGAACTTCCACTACCTATATCAACAAAGCCATAAACATAAGCCTTTTAGTCTTTATAAGACTGATGGTTACATTATGAAAAATAACATAATGATTTAAGTTGAAAAATGATAGAAAGTAAGGAAAGTAAGAGTCAATAGGGTGGTTGGGATAAATAAGAAAGGATAGTTAAATAAGTAAGAAAATAAATTCTAGGCCTGATTGGTAAGAGCAAGAGAAAGTCTTAAGGAAGACAGGTGCTAACAGGAGGAAGGAGAGTAGGTTAGGGGCCCGAAAGAATCAAGCGACCTGCCCAAGAACTCAGAATACCAAGAAAGAAGAGTAGGTTAGGGGCCCGAAAGAATCAAGCGACCTGCCCAAGAACTGAGAATCCCAAGAAAGGAGAGGAGGTTAGGGGCCCGAAAGAATCAAGCGACCTGCCCAAGAACTCAGAATCCCAAGAAAGAAGAGTAGGTTAGGGGCCCGAAAGAATCAAGCGACCTGCCCAAGAACTTAGAATTCCAAGAAAGAAGAGTAGGTTAGGGGCCCGAAAGAATCAAGCGACCGGCCCAAGAACTCAGAATACCAAGAAAGAAGAGTAGGTTAGGGGCCCGAAAACATCAAGCGACCTGCCCAAGAACTGAGAATCCCAAGAAAGGAGAGGAGGTTAGGGGCCCGAAAGAATCAAGCGACCGGCCCAAGAACTCAGAATACCAAGAAAGAAGAGTAGGTTAGGGGCCCGAAAACATCAAGCGACCTGCCCAAGAACTGAGAATCCCAAGAAAGGAGAGGAGGTTAGGGGCCCGAAAGAATCAAGCGACCGGCCCAAGAACTCAGAATCCCAAGAAAGAAGAGTAAGTTAGGGGCCCCAAAAGAATCAAGCGACCTGCCCAAGAACTCAGAATCCCAAGAAAGAAGAGTAGGTTAGGGGCCCGAAAAAATCAAGCGACCTGCCCAAGAACTGAGAATCCCAAGAAAGGAGAGGAGGTTAGGGGCCTGAAAGAATCAAGCGACCGGCCCAAGAACTCAGAATACCAAGAAAGAAGCTAAAGCCACTGTTTTGCCAACTCAGTAAGAAAGAACTCTTGAAAAAGACAGGCGTTAAGCACATAAGATTTATAAGGACGGACTACTAACGAAGCCAGTGAGCGATCGAGTGGACATAGCTAACTCTTATACAGACCCTGGTTAAAGACTACCTAGTGGTACCTTTCTTAGATCATATCACAAGAGAATAACTATCCAGGCATGTTATTCTCGATTCCAAAGCCTTCGATCCCAAACCAACACGAAGTCAAATGCAGTTGAATTACGAAATATTTAAGACACCCAATTTTGAAACAACCCGGTAATGTGACATGCCCATTACTAAAATACTTTTCACATTTACCTTACCTAAATAGAACCAAAAGGATGAATGGTTGAGGAGTGAGCATTGAAAAATAAAGAACTTATATTAAACTATGTGGGTTAAATAAATTTTAAATATAGTCAAATCTTACACATATCAAACTAAATAGTTATCGGTTTCGTGTTGTATTCCTCTCATGATAATCAAAACGTTATGTAATTTTTGTTACGTTGTACTTACAAAAAAAATACAAAATAAGTAAAATGGGAAAAAGATATTACATCATATATCGGTATATATTATAATAATACATACTTCCCAGTACGCAGGATTATTTAACAACAGTGGACACATTTTCAAACCAAGGTATATATAACCAATAAATTTTATAATGATGTGTCTGACGGTATGACTTATAAGAGTGTTTATAAAAAAATTATAGTGAGACACTAAACTTTCATTATTACTTGATTATAAAATGCAATTTTTCATGAATTAAATACATTTGTTGAAAAAAATAAATATAAAGTCAATTCCTTGACCTGAACTTATTGATTGAAATAATAACGAAGTAATTAAAAGCAGTACTTATTATAAATAAGCATGAAAAATTGTAAATTTCACCAAAAAAAGCAAATAACCCCAAGATATAGAAAGCCGGAATGCTTTTTCCATTTTCCACCAATAGCCTTGGTATAAATCAAAGGTCGGCTTATTTGCTAGCTTTATTATTTACCTAACAAATAATTTACCATTTATTTCTGATAACCTTTTATTTCTGAAATAAATTTATTTCGGTTAAATTGATTTGGATCGACTTTATTTGTTATTGTTTGCATTTTAGTGTCTTCTTTTTAGTTAATCAGATTCATTTAAAAGTTATTTTATTTTATTTAATTTTGAAATATACCTTGAGAACAATTTCTTCGCGATTGGTAGTCTCTAGGCTGGTAGTCTGGGGTTCGGTCCCCACCTGGTCCTCGACTTATTCACAAGAGAGATGAATTTAAGCCTCGGAGAAGACGTTAAGCCTGTACGATGTCAGGTACTTGTTAAAGATCCCTTCTCGAAATGCACTTGAGTTAGTCAAAATTTAGGACTCCCAATGTAGAATCTGTTGAATCACCGATTAAACAAAAAGCCGTTAAATGGCTGACATTATCACCCACTAGGAAACCGGTTTAAACAATAAAAAAAAAACTATAAGCATATATTTAACATGTACTATCATTGAAAACTCAAAGTTTAAATTTTGATCCTAACTTATTACATTCATATGTTCATATCATAAACAAATCATCTCATACCTCGTGAATCTTGCTGTAGAAGTTTGACCAATTTCGAGTTTAGTGCTCGTTAACAATGATTCATGAGTTATGACGAATTTATATGATCATATGATGATTATTATGTCAGCCTGTGTTGTGCTGACAATATTGGTGAATTGAACATGTATTTTAGTCAAAAAATCGAAATTTTGACCCTAACTCATTAAAGTTCATTAGACTTTATGAATTCCGGGGACCTCAATATGTAAAAACCTGCCTTTAATTGATTGCTTTCTTGATCAACATGCTTCAGTTTCTATAAAGGATAAATTACCCTCAGAATGATAGGAGAAAGTGACATAAGAGGGAAGCAATTGTCCTTGCGAGATTGATGGAGCTGTTATTTCTGGGTAGACGCCTAACTGAAGAGAGAGGAGCCAAGGGGCTTCCATTAACATTCAATCAGAGTCTTTTTTCCCTAAACGGCAATGTTCTCAAGCTCATGACTGGGAATTCACTCTGGTCTTCCGTCAGCCCAACCCAAGCCCTTCTAACTAATGGCCTTTTGGCAAGAGAATTCAAAGCTTAAAATGTCTTATTCTTTAACTACTTTTTATAAATTATCTTGATGTTTTCAGATTTATTTTTGAAGAGAACAATTCCTCATTCTTTTTATTCGTACGTACTATTAAAATGAAAGTTCTGGTTTTAACTGTTATCTTATGGTACCAAAAAAAAAAAATAAACTTTTTTTTTAAAAAAAAGACAAATTTGTTTTATTTCATAATTAAAATAAACATTATATTTATATCAACCAAAAATTAGATCAATATGACAAATAAATGGTAATACGGAATATGGTTAACTTGTTTATATCTGAATGTACTATCATAATAGAATTACTATGTTCTAAACAGAAGCGAGTGATTTTGAAGTTAAGTATTTTTATTATGAAGTCATATTATTTTTTTAAAACCATTTATTTAGCATGCTCCATATAGTATATTACATGGTGTATCGAATCTTTTTTTTTAACATTAATAATAATAATTAATTAATTAATAATTAATTTACTATGAACTAATCACTATGAAGGAAGTGATTACGAGAATCAGGACTCCGTGGCAGAGTCAAGTGGTGAGTGAAAGGAAAGGTACCTATCCTTGAGTTATTCAATACCGTGTTCAAGACGGTGCTCAAACTAATACAAAGATTCAGAGCCTAAAAAAGATTTATTTTAAAATAAAATACCATACCAGTAATAAAAGTTTTTAAGAAGCTCCATGTGATAAGCTTTACGTAATCAAATATACTTTCCTTAAACTTAGTTTTATTGACTCCAGAAAGTTTAGGTAGATTTAAACTTTATGTAAATTGTTAAATCTTCTATCCTGAATATTTTTTTTATTCCAATCCTAAACTAATAAGATTTATCACATTTGTCTTCTTCAAGGTGCGAACTATTGATTATTTATGATTCGGCACCAGTTAATCATTGAACATAGGTGCCCAAGCGATGAGTGTCACCCAATAAATAATAATATGAGCAATATTGCTTCACTTTATTGACAAAGTCAATTCAATACAGCAGTATAGCAACTCTATTATATTCTTAAATAAGGTTATTATTTATGTCCTTGAATAAAACCAATTCTTGGTCGAAAGTCCAGAAGTTGTGTTCAAAAAATAATAAAAAGGACTGATGAAGTAGAAAAATGTATTATTTAAATTAGAAATTGAACAGTCCAAAAAGATTTTTAATTATAGACATTTGTTAACATTTATATTTTATATTGTATCTCTCTCAAAATGGCACCAGAAAAACCGTCACCCCTCTGGTACACTAACATTCAACACCATAGTGTCTGTTAATCTGTAACCTCAAGATGGCAACTCGGATAATTGAAAAATATCATTAATTCTATATGATTTTGAAGAACTCATGCAGATTTTGTAATTTTATTTGAAATTTTGATTTTGCACTTTAGTTAACTTTGTAAAATCTTCAACCAAGATAAATGATACCAAAAATTCAACAGAAATGATTCGTTTAAGATGTAGTGAAGAAAAATTAAATAGGCTGACAGTGTTAGATGTTTGCACTATGGTTGAAGGGCATCCTCTCATTTCTAGTGAAAGCCGTGCTGGGGGTAACCAACCCCTGGGAGCCATTAGCAGGCTGCCATCGCTATCTCCTTCCACGCTCTTATAAAAACGACCTCCCCCCCTCCCACCACTCCCTTGCTAGTTCACCCAGACCATATACCAAACATAAACCTCCTCTCATTCCTACAATCTCTTCACCTAAAAAAAAAAATGTTTGTTTTACATGTTTTCCAGTTTAATTTACTTGATAAATCTGGCCACTTGTAAAATATTTTTTTTATTTATTTTCATTTATAATATAAAATTTATATCGTTCCTAATAAAAACTTGTTATAAATTTATAGATTCTTTAAAATTAGCTCAATATTCTTTTACTTCCTGACTTATTAATCTTAATATATTAATTAATACATTTTCAAATAATTGTTTTCTTTTCCTTTATAATTTTAATAGCTGAACACAAAATGTAAATCATTCAATAAACTCCACTGAATAAAAAAATTTAACATATTACGATTGTAATTTCTAAATAGTATTATTGTAAAAGCACATATCAAATTGTATTCAACATTTTACAGTATAATGTTAATAAGTAATGTATTATCACAAAATAACGTAGGACTAAAGTTGCAAAAACACTTATGTAAATGATTTGGATTCATCATTCGTCATTAGGAAAAGACAAGAACATCTCACTGTTCGTTGTTCTTTCTGAATTTACTTCTCATGAAGAATTGTATTTTGCTTTTTTGCTTTATTTGTTTTATTTGTTAGGTTAATTTGTTTACATATACATCGATTATAAAGAAATATTTAGAAAACATAACAACTCATTTCAATAATAGGCATCAGGAATGGAATGTTATTCACCTGAGAAGTAAACATACATTTGTTTCGAAAGCTACTTTCCAAGAAAAAACAAAAAGAACTGCTGCCAAAATACGCATGAAAGGGAAAAAGAAAAAATAAAGTTACCTAAACCGGAAAGTGAACAAAAACCTGAACCTTAACAAAAAGATGAAGACACAGAAATAAATATTAACAAGAAAACTTAAGTTAATGAAAATAAATAAAAAAAAGAGAGTGTAATTATAAAGTAAAAATTTTGGAAAAATAAAATAATTATTGGTAATTAGTCCAGGTGTTAATCTAGCTCCTTGAAGATTTCAGCTGAGAAACACTTATGTGGTAAAGGTTTTAGTATTTGCAATCGTCTCAATAAATTCCTCTAGCAAACAGTCATTGAAACTGTCCATGACAATTTGTATGGATTGCTGAAGGTAGGTGCTGCTCTGACTTAAGGAAGTGAAGGCTTTACTTAGTGGAAGTGAAACCAACATAAAAATCATCTCACTAGATGAATTCAATCAGTAGACTCAATTTCGTAAAGTACAGGAAGTATTGGCATTTATGAGTGAATATGACTGAAATGTAAGATCTGTAGAAAATTCAAGATTGAATACGACGCAGGTCTCATAGCTCCCAACTTCATTATAAGGTTTAGGGGACACATGGGAGGAAATACTATGTGCTGAGGTTTTCAATACGATCTAAAAGGCTTTTTGAAAAAGATTGAAAAGTAAGAGAATTGGATAGGAAAACTTTAATAACAGAGTCCAGTGTGTGAGATTCACGAGTCAGACCCATATCCGCCATAACCAGCCGTGGTTAGCCACGCCCGAATAAATCGTAACACCTGACGCAACCAAAGTTCCGAAGTTTCGTATAGGTTGTGCCTTTCTTAGTTCACGCCATCATCGAGGCATGTTAAGCTCCCCCACCACGACAAGGTAAAGGCACATCGGGGGGGTACAGTATCATCACTACCATCACGTATAGCATTACTACACTATCACTATCTAGACATTGTCATCAACATAATGTATTCCATTACTACATTATCACTATCAGGACATCATCATCAAAACACCACGTATAGCATTACTACACTATCGTTATCAGGACATTATCATCAACATCACGTATACCATTACTACACTATCACTATCTGGACATTATCATCAACATAACGTACTCCATTACTACATTATCACGATCAGGACATTATCATCAACATCACGTATAGCATTACTACACTATCACTAATAGGACATCATCATCATCATGTATACCATTACTATACTGTCACTATCAGGACATCATCATCATCATCATCACGTATACCACTACTACACTAGCACTATCATGACATTATCATCAACATAACGTATTCTATTACTAAATTATCACTATCAGGACATCATCACCAACTATCATTACTACACTAACACTATCAGGAAATCGTCATCAACATCAATATACCATTACTACACTAGCACTATCAGGACATTATCATCAACATAACGTACTCCATTACTACATTATCACGATCAGGACATTATCATCAACATCACGTATAGCATTACTACACTATCACTAATAGGACATCATCATCATCATGTATACCATTATTTTACTGTCACTATCAGGACATCATCATCATCATCATCACGTATACCACTACTACACTAGCACTATCATGACATTATCATCAACATAACGTATTCTATTACTAAATTATCACTATCAGGACATCATCACCAACTATCATTACTACACTAACACTATCAGGAAATCGTCATCAACATCAATATACCATTACTACACTAGCACTATCAGGGCATTATCATCAACATAACGTACTCCATTACTACATTATCACGATCAGGACATTATCATCAACATCACGTATAGCATTACTACACTATCACTAATAGGACATCATCATCATCATGTATACCATTACTATACTGTCACTATCAGGACATCATCATCATCATCACGTATACCACTACTACACTAGCACTATCATGACATTATCATCAACATAACGTATTCTATTACTAAATTATCACTATCAGGACATCATCACCAACTATCATTACTACACTAACACTATCAGGAAATCGTCATCAACATCAATATACCATTACTACACTAGCACTATCAGGACATTATCATCAACATAACGTACTCCATTACTACATTATCACGATCAGGACATTATCATCAACATCACGTATAGCATTACTACACTATCACTAATAGGACATCATCATCATCATGTATACCATTACTATACTGTCACTATCAGGACATCATCATCAGCATCACGTATACCACTACTACACTAGCACTATATGACATTATCATCAACATAACGTATTTCATTACTAAATTATCACTATCAGGACATCATCACCAACTATCATTACTACACTAACACTATCAGGAAATCGTCATCAACATCACATATACCATTACTACACTAGCACTATCAGGACATTATCATCAACATCACGCATACCATTACTGCACTATCACTATCAAGACATCATCATCATCACGTATACCATTACTACATTATCACTATCAGGACATCATCATCAACATCACGTATACCATTACTACACTATCACTATCAGGACATCATTATCAGCATTACCATTATCAATTCCAATCCTACTCTCATTGCCAGTGTCAACTACAACAATATCATCATTAATAATAACCCCTTTTATTAGTTTCATTTTCACCACCAATAATGACAACAACAATGAAATTCAGTGTAGATAGCAATAAAGCTACCATCCATATATGATATGCACTAAAATATCAGGCACTCAAGTAATTTATGTTATTATATTTTTTTTAGATATTGCATTTATTGTTCAATAGGAAAAACATGTACCGTCAAAATTGCAGATTATTGTTTCATTTTATTTATATTTATTTCTTTTGATGTTCGGTTATTCAATACAGTAAGCATTACTTATGTTCCGAGCATTTAAGCCAGGCGGTACCAGGATGAGAGTAAACACAGGTATAATTTATTAAATGAGTATCATCTTACAAAATATTAATTTAGAATTCTTCAGTCTAGAGAAATAAGAGTTCACAACACAAGCTATACAGCTTGTTTTAAGTATAAGCTAGTTTTACTTTTGCTTATGTTGGCTATAATGAAGTTGAACTAACTGGGACAGAATTAACTAGTTTAATCCACAAAACAAGCTTGTTAACAGTGCTAAAACAGATGGCATATTTGCCTGGTGTAAGGGACCAAATAACACGGGTAATATAGGAATAGCACGTGATAAGTAATGGGAATATCCGTGTTAGTGTCATTGTATGGCATGATTCAACACGTTCCCGTCTTATACCTCTATGCCTACAATTACCGCTTTCTCATGAATCACGGGATCCCGTCTTCTCAACAACCCTCTTCCACGGATACCTACCTTTTTTCTCAACTACATTTCCATTAAAAAAATTTATATCATCACCAAATTTCGCATTTATTTTTTCAATTAATTTCGTACTTACAAGTTCTTTATTTAATAATTCAAAAAATGAAAAGAACAAAATATCAAACGATTACAGGAAAGCAACACATAAAAATAAAGCACAACTTTTCAATATTTTTGACTTCATCGACACCATGAGAAAGAGAAGAAGAGAAAGATGCGCTCTACTCGGCTGGTAAGATAAGCTGCTGTTTTCCAGCCGTACAGAACTCATATTTTTCTCCTTGCCCTGATGATGATGATGGGTTTGAAATATTGAAGTGAGTTTTATGTTGTTTAAACGTTTCCTTTTCTCGTTTTATTTATTAATTGTAACAAAAGATTTAATTATGATTTAAATTCAATATAAACAATAAAATGATATGATTATGATATAAAATAAAACTTCATGAAATAAAAATGGAGAAAAATAAAATTAAAAGAACATATGATAGAAACAAATATATTGCTGTAGAAGAAAAACCATTTTTGTGAGCGAGAATTACAACTAGGTTGTGCCATAGAATTATTTTTGCTTTCTAAAATCATTTTATGAGTTATGGGAGGGCTTTTCCTTAAACTAAATTTTTGAAGTATGTATTTCTTTTTTACATTATTATTTGTTTACATTATACTTTTATCTTACTCGATTTTTGCTGTATCTTTTTTTTAAATTTTAGACATAATAGATCTTAATGGTTACATAATAGTTAAGTTAGAAATTTTTACTTACTAGTTAAATACTTCCATAGAAATATGTTTTTCTTTTCATCTACAATAGTGAAACCATATGAATGAAATAATCGGATAAAACAATAAATACACTTTATATGAAAATAATTTATTCTTTATATAAAATGAAGAAATTCCAGGTTTTATTGCTTAAATGCAGTTATTTTCATGTTATTTATTTGTCTCTTCCTACATTGTTTAGTTATTCTATACGTTATTTTACAGTTTAAATTATTCTATATGGCTTTCTATTTCATTCATCCTCAAGAAAGTGGGAACTAATCTAACATTTGCAATACACTTTGAAGGTATATATTATATTGAATTTAGTCCACTTAACTGTAACAAAAACAATACTAATAAAACATTTTACAAAAAACAAACAAACATGTTTTTGGAATCAGCAGAAAAAGTACAATTTGAGGAAAATTGAAATTCTGGCGATAATGTTTTTTATGTTGGCATTTAAAAAAAAACCTTAACTTTCTAAATATTAAAAGAAAGACATCATCATACTTTACGAGTATATATTCAATAAACATTTTTCATTTGTAATGAATTAAAACCACTATAGATGTACATATTATATTCAAAATCCATGAACCTTTGAATGTCTACTAAAAAACAATGTTTCAAACCGAAGAGAGTATAACATAACAGTGTCAGATAATGCATATTGTTACAAAAGCTACCCGGCAAAAAGTGCGCGGTAACTGATATTGTTAAAGACAGATGAATATTGAACTACCATTCATCCTGGTATATACCATTCAACTATACCATACTGGTATAGTAAGTATTCCTAAAACTAAAGACTACTTTCTTCAAATATTACTCTTCAAAAATCACCGAAATATTCAACTTTAGTGTTCTAGTTTCTTTCAAGTATTATAGATAATTTCAAATATGGTAGCCCAGTGGTTTGAGTGTTAACTCTGAACTGGTAGATCCCTGAGGTTTCATACTCGGTCACAGGAGAGGAAATCTGAGTACGTTGTCTGTTAAAGAGGACGTTAAGCTGTGGGTCCTGAGCCTCTATAGTGTATCGTAAACTTCAAAAGATCCCTCTTCTAAATACACTTGTGTTCACAAAAATTTAACAATTCTAATGTAGAACCATTAGACTCCTTGAGGAAAAACAAATCGCAAATTTCTTGTAATGCAAGTAAGCTTTCTTTCATTATAAGTTTGTAAAATCTTCTCTTACTTCCATACCTAAGTACATTAATAAATCATTAAACCTGTTTTATTAATTGTTTACCAACTTTTTAGAATGTACCTACAATTTCTTAGTTAAACAAATAATGTTTGGGTCTTTCATAGAACCAACTTATGTGTAAAACAGCAGTATAATAAAAGAAAAAGTCTGTTTCTTTTCTGAATCACATTTGATTTCAATAAAAACAAAGTGTCAAGAGGGAAAAAACACCATTACCATAAAGAGCAATGGGTTTGAAATTACAAAAGCTCTGACTTCATTTCCTTCAATTGTTTTAACCCTGTATTCAATTCTCCCTTTGGCTTCTTGATAAAATAAAAAGTCGGTTGTGAGTTAATAGACAACTTTTATAAACCTCGTTACGCTTTTAAATAAATAATGATTATAATCTACTAATACATAGTGCACAATGTATATAACCTGAAGACAAATGATAAAATTAGACAAAATACTCTGAACAAAATACTCGCACATGGCATAGAACTATCAACTTTTGTATGCAGATATCCGTCACTTGAAGTAAAACTAAAATTCAATTGCTTGTATATATGTATATATATATATATATATAAAACTAAAGTTTATCGGGACTCGGTCAGTTCTTCAGGTTTAAATTAAACTCTCAATACCAACGTTTTGGTTTTTATTTAAAACCTTTTTCAATGGCTCATATCACATCCATATGTTCTTCTTATATCCTCATAGAAACCCATAATTATTATCTCAAAATATATAAATATTGATAAAAGTATGGATCGTGGAATACGGAATATATATGTATAAACGTCTGAACTACATTAAGAAATCAGGAAAAAGGAAAAAAGTTAAGATCTTTCAACGACCAAGGAATGTTTGTCTTCGTCGGATTCAAACTGATGAAGTTTCAATGATGAAACATTGATGAGTTTTCCATGATTCAAGATCAATGATGAAATATGATCAGTTGTTTTTTAAGATGATAAAGACAATAAAACAACAGACTGACAACCAACACAAAGTTCCTTAGTCTTTCCTAAATAATGCCACATAGTCCAAATTCTTATTACTACAGACACAGCTAGTTCCATTTCAAACCATTGTATTTAAGATGATTGAAAGTATCTCTACTTTTAACTTTTCATTGAACTAAGTCAAACAATTATTACATTATACTGAGTTCATTGCCAAGTGATCAGTAGAAGAGTATGATCAAGAAATGTAGGTACAATAGTATGTTGATGGAGTTAGAAGTACCTCTTGTTTGAAGGTATAACAGTGAAATAAGAACAGGTGAAAAGGTTTAGACGAGGAGTTCTGCAAAGAAGGAATAATTTTAAATGAATCAAACTCTCAGACTGATAGGAAAAAGTATGGAGAAAAGTCGCTTTCAGAGTGAACAGTAGAAGAGCATGCTCAAGATTTTGTATGTTCAAACATATTTTGGAGGAGTTGAAGAAAATGAACAGTACCCTTACAAAATGAATGTTGGCTAAGAACAAGAGGTTTATAAGAAGTGATTCATAGTCAACCCCCTTATTGCCAAAACCCATTCCATTTCTACCAACTCCTTCAAAACTTTTTCAATCTACAGCTCTTTATGTCTCGTATGGTCTTTATTCAGTACCATCAAGCATTGGACTTACTTCCGTAACTAGTAACATACGTAGTAATTCTATTGAAGATGAATAAGAGTTTAATGATATCTGGAAGTTCTATGTAGTTTTTATCATTTTGTTTCTAATAAATAGGAAAAAAAAAACAATTAAAATGAAAAGTAACATTCATTCATTTCAAAAACTCAAGTAGTCATATAACATATTCTTGCTAACAAATAATAATGATAATTACAATATAAATTGGTCCAGACTTAAAATTCCACTCTTCAATATTCACTACGGTTGTGAACTACTGTCGAGTTCATATTAATTAAATACAATAAGCAAAACAATCTGAACATTGTTAGGGTTTACTGTTTGGACCTGTATAAATTAGACTTTGTTACAGAAAAAGTAATATAATTCTCTGAAGGTTTTTTCCCAACTAGCACATAGTTCGTATTCCAGCCAATCCTAACCAACATGTTTTTCTCTTCCCAACGCTTTTCTAATGATTTCACCCCACTCATGTTGTTTCACATCCAAAAACTGTTTAATTAACGTTAATTTTTAATTGATTTCTTCTTTATTCGCCCTTTTGGCTCTGTTGAATTTCAAAAGATCTTAATTTTTAATAGGACTCTAAATTATTTATACATACAAACATTGTTAGCTTATTTTTTATTATATTAGAACAATTAATTTTGATCAAAAGTTTTTAAATAGTCATTATTGCAAGCACTAAAATTTTATTCTTTGATTATAATCAATATATATATATATATATATTATATATATATATATATACAATTTTTCTTATAGAACTACATAAGTTCTACACTATTTTTTTATCAAGGTTTTTATCAAGAATATGTTGTCCAGAGTCAAACAATTCTCAAAAACATTCCTTTAAATGATCGTTTTTTTATGCTTCTAGACATCTTCAGGGATTGGAGCAAAGAAAAAAAAACAAGCCCTGTAGATGTCTAGCAATATAGACGATGCGTTGACTGAAACGTGTTTTTTTTTAACTGTTTGATACTGGACAAAACTTTGATAAAGAAAATAGGTTATATATGTATAGATATTAACGACCAAACATCAGTAAGAAAGAGAGAAAAACTAAAAAAATCTTGGTATTTTCTGACGTGTTACTGTGCTCTAGAAGTTTATTTTTATTTTACGTGTTTATTGTGAAATTTGTATTTATATATATAATCATCAAAGGTGTTTACAAAACTTATTTCCATTTATGTCTGATATTAATGTAACTATAATATTTCATAAAAAAAATACAAAGGTATAATTGCGATTACTAACTGAATTAAATTCCAAATAATACTAATTCAAGATTGGTGTAGGGTAGATCAGGCATTTCAAACTCAGAGTCCCGCGAAGGCTATAGGAATCAGTTTGTGTTGTTATGAGGGCCGCACTACTAAAATATTAATTAAAGTCGTTAATTAAAAATGATCGCAGAATATTTTTCTTTTACTGATAATTTAAAAACATGAAATGCTTTGGTCATATTCAAGTACAAAAAAGCATGTAGTTTAACAAAGGTATATAACAAAGGAATTTAGCATGAGATATAAATCTGTTGTTTATTTCAATATAACGAATATTTAAAAGGAAATATTCATGGATTGCATGTACTTGAATGCAACAGCAACAAATAAAATGCACATAAAGT
Organism: Hermatobates lingyangjiaoensis; assembly: GCA_026182355.1. Taxonomy (NCBI): domain Eukaryota; kingdom Metazoa; phylum Arthropoda; class Insecta; order Hemiptera; family Hermatobatidae; genus Hermatobates; species Hermatobates lingyangjiaoensis. Next base: position 4,133,116 of record JAPFBL010000881.1, read on the forward strand.
ACAATCATTCAAATTGGACATTTATTATGAAATATTGAAACACTTTTCATGTTTTTTCCGAGACACCTCATGGTTTTGACAATCTTTCGTATGTCTGTCTGAAATTTCTGTGTAGTTTCGAGTTTTATAAGAGATGACAACTGATGATCAGTTAACCTATATCTCTGAGAAGTTTTTGTTAATTTCATGAAGGAAAATAACTGTTCATCCAAATAGGTGGAACTAAACATTGCCACAATCGCTGTGACAAACTTTCTGAAGGTTTCTGAACTGAACTTTTTTGGAAGGTATGAAAAGAAATCGGGTATTCCAACATCAAAATACTTTGCTCTGAGTAAAGAGATTGACTGTATTTCTAATAATTCTATTTGCAAGGGTTTCTTCTGCCATAATAGCCTCAAAAGTAAACGGCGATAAGAATAATGCAAACTGATGTTCAATATATGAGAAATCACGAAATCTTTTTTTAACTTCTTTGACAACAATTCCAGGTGACTGTCATGCTTGGTAAAGCTTAAGGCAGGCTTAGTATTAGTACTGTTTTTTCAGCTCTTGGCACATAGGAAAATGAATTAAATATTCATTTGAGACTTGTAACTTCCATAAACTCAACTTTGTAATGAACTATTTAACGTCATCATACATCTGTGTGATAAGCTTATTTTTATATTATAATTTCAAATTGAGTTTGTTTAATTGTGCTGTAATATCCACAGCAAAAGCCGGATCTTGGAGTGAACTTTCATCTTTCATTTCATCGGTGTTTCGACCTTTCATCTCAAAACTGTAAAATTTGAGATCGGGAAAAGTGAATAATCCCTAGTTTAGTGTCAAAAAAAGCTTTTCCTAAAACAAGGATACAATTTTAACTACTTTCGGACACAGCTCGTATTCTGATCTTTTCCTTTCTCTCTCTGATTTTTTTTCAAAGTTGCTTAAAACCTCTGTGGGGTTGCAAGTATGCTTGGAATTGGCTGCATGTTTGACATACCCTGTGTAGACGAAGGGAACTTATCATAAATCATCAGTTATAGAAGTTCTTCCACAAGACAATGTCTTCCGGGACTGGCTTCTCACCAAACGGCCAGTCATGAGCAAATCGGAATAGAGGAGTACAAAAGCAGTCTTGGTTATTTCCCAGCTGAAAGAATTTCTTCAAAAAATTGTCTTTTAGGATTTTACGTTGCATTTGGCAGCCAATTATTAACAAATTGGAATCGCTATATTGGATATTCGGAGCTATGGGCACGTTTCCAACTAAATATGGTTCTAGTGAACCTGAGGTTTGGCCCCCTGCCTGGAGGTAAAGGATGAAAACATCGTAATGGAAGCGGTAGAGAAGCCAAAAATGAAGAGTCACCTTCACAGCTTAAATCAATTTTCTTATTTATCATCTTCCTGGGCTTTGTCTTCCATTTGGCGGCCAGTGGTGAAAACTCGGAAATGAAATGTAATGTCTATTATAGTGCCAGATTTTTCTCTCAACTAATTGGAAAAAAAATATCGTTGTAAAAGAAAACTCTATGAAAACAACAATCTGTTGTCCTCACTTACATGGCTTGGTAAGAAAGTTAACATTAACGTACCTATAAGTAATTCAACACAAAATCACATGTTTTGGAGGACTGACTATTAGTAGTAGAAGAGTATAAGTTTCAGGGGAGACATTTTATTTGGAACCAGACTGTACATGGGGATACTGGGGGAGACATTTTATTCGGCCCAGACTGTACTGTGTTTTGATGCCACACTGACCTACTTTCAAGGTCATCGGCAAGGTCGACTGGAAGTTGTGGTTGTACCCACCAGGTGGCAGCACCCAACAGAGTCAATAGATGTCCCACCCTGGGATTACTCATCCTGCCAAGGTGTCGCCATCTTAGCCTTCTTCTAAGCCTGTCCAGACTTGCCAACACAGCCGAGTCTACCACAGTTTATTAACCCGCATGCCAGCTCAAAGTTTCCTTCCCCGTTCGAATCGGTTGTTGACGAATGAACCCAGCCAGCTGGTCAACTGCCGCTTCAACCTCATTACTATACGAACACGGGGCACAATCATTCCCGTTAGAACCAAGACGTACTTCCCCCACAATCTTGTGTATCCTACTAACTTGACACACACTTCTGCCTCAACTACCTGTTCCCTACTAACACACCCACTGACCACCGCACCCACCCTCCTCACCCACATGTACCACCCGACTCCCTCACCTTCCTGTTTCAGTCAGTCGCCCGCTCATTAGTATTCACCCCTTCTATACAGAGTTTATTTGATCATGTCATTTCGCTTTGAGTCCCTTCGAAGGGATCATAAGGGCTGAGTGTAGGTACATTGAGTTTGGTATCATTTCACTCAGCGTGGGAAAATAATTTGGCTCGGATGGCACTTCGTGCTTTCCGAAATTTCATTATTTTTTCGATATCTCTTACCGTTTACGAGTTACAGCCCTTTTTAGCCCTTAAAGCTATATTGTCAATAATGGGATGATATAGTAGAGTTTATTGATCATTACCTTGTTGTAAATAACGAGAAAAGAGAAATTTTTATTGATTTTAGAGTTTATTTGATCATGTCATTTCGCTTTGAGTCCCTTCGAAGGGATCATAAGGGCTGAGTGTAGGTACATTGAGTTTGGTATCATTTCACTCAGCGTGGGAAAATAATTTGACTCGGATGGCACTTCGTGCTTTCCGAAATTTCATTATTTTTTCGATATCTCTTACCGTTTACGAGTTACAGCCCTTTTTAGCCCTTAAAGCTATATTGTCAATAATGGGATGATATAGTAGAGTTTATTGATCATTACCTTGTTGTAAATAACGAGAAAAGAGAAATTTTTATTGATTTTAGAGTTTATTTGATCATGTCATTTCGCTTTGAGTCCCTTCGAAGGGATCATAAGGGCTGAGTGTAGGTACATTGAGTTTGGTATCATTTCACACAGCGTGGGAAAATAATTTGACTCGGATGGCACTTCGTGCTTTCCGAAATTTCATTATTTTTTCGATATCTCTTACCGTTTACGAGTTACAGCCCTTTTTTAGCCCTCAAAGCTATATTGTCAATAATGAGTGTATATAGTAGAGTGCATTGATCATTACCTTGTCGTAAATAACCAGAAAAGAGAAATCTGTATTGATTTTAGAATTTATTTGCTCATGTCATTTCGCTTTTAGTCCCTTCGAAGGGATCATAAGGGCTGAGTGTAGGTACATTGAGTTTGGTATCATTTCACGCAGCGTTGGAAAATAATTTGGCTCGGATGGCACTTCGTGCATTATTTCATTATTTTTTCGATATCTCTTACCGTTTACGAGTTATAACCCTTTTTTAGCCCTCAAAGCTATATTGTCAATAATGGGATGATATATTAGAGTTTATTGATCATTACCTTGTTGTAAATAACGAGGAAAGAGAAATTTGTATTGATTTTAGACTTTATTTGCTCATGTCATTTCGCTTTGAGTCCCTTCGAAGGGATCATAAGGGCTGAGTGTAGGTACATTGAGTTTGGTATCATTTCACTCAGCGTTGGAAAATAAGCTGGCTCGGATGGCACTTCGTGCATTATTTCATTATATTTTCGATATTTCTTACCGTTTACGAGTTAGAACCCTTTTTTAGCCCTTAATGCTATGTTTTTACCAGTGGTAGTTTTTAGTTGTCTTTTATCATTAATAATGATAAGGAGTAATTTTTAATCAGTTTGGATTATTTGATGTTCATCTGATGGGAATATCAGTTCTTTACAAGGGCTCGGAAGGGTCGAGAGATTGTTATGGGTATGGATTTTGAAATAACTTAACACCATCTGTAAATTTTATAAGGAATGCTTTATGCTTTTTACGTCAGCTGTCTACGGACTGTCCTACTGTTGACCATAACTAGCTTGACGCTAGAGTGTTGACTTCATCTGGGAACAAGCCAGAGCAATATTCACACATCATATATGGTCCCACACTTATATCAAACGTCTTCACCTCCATATGCAAACTCTCACCATCTTTTCCTCTTCCTCAATGTTTTGATTCACAAGTGGACTAATAACTGAGTCATATCTAACTCATGGTTACCCTAATGACATTACTGTACCAAGTTAATGTTATAATGCACACAATGAAAAAAAAAAAACTCATTGATTTTGGTCTGGAGCTCAGTTGGACATGTTCACTTGTAGTTCAACATGTCTCGCAGACTCTTGTTAGTTTACACACTCGCTGTACACAGACATCAATATCCAGATGGTCAAATCCTAATTTATTATTGAATTTATGTTGATTTTTTTTAACACAACATTACTCATTAAATTGAGTAAGTTCAAAGGGGGTCGGTGAGGGAGGAGTGAATTGGATGCCAGCTCCTAACATGTCCATTATTATTGTAAATAAAATTAGCGTTAATGACATGTATAATCGTCCCGATAAAGGCTCGCTCCACCTGTCCAGACACTACATGCTGGCTCCAGATAGAGGGGTCCGCGTGGAAAGAATAATTACAAGAGAGTGTTATTCAAGCATGACTCATCCGCCCAAGGTGAGCCGACCTTAGCCTATCCAGCCACATCTCCTAAACCTGTCGAAACATGCTCAAGGTTACCACCCGAGTCTACTGCAGTACATTAACCTTCTACATTAACGCTTAGACATGTCGCGTTGTATTTTTTCACATACACTCATAGTCAATGCAGTCCAATATCCACCTGTTTCATATTACTGTTAATACTAATTTGAGCAAAGTATGCGTAAAAGAGACAATTATGAGGGAGCAGATAGGCAATATGAGATAAAATCACGTGTTTATGAGAGTGTATATTTAGATAAACACCACCTAGTATATGGTAGCTGTTATAATGGAGATAAAATTATCTCATGCGACAAGTGTCACTATGTGAGCGATATTGAGACAGATTAATATAAATAATTTTAATTTGAGTATGCTAGTCAGACATGACTATCAAATGTGAGGGGTCATTGACCTTAGCCCATGCAGGCTCAGGTGGGACTGTGTGGACTGAATAATTACACAAGAGTGTTAGTCAGGGATGATTCATCCAACCTTGGTGAGGAGGGCCTGTCCTCCTAAGCCTATCCTGGCAGGTATGTTTGAGTACATTATTAACCGTCTCCATTGCAAGTCGAGACAAGTAATGATGAGACAAGGCATGTGAAACATTAAGAGTGTTCTGGTCCGATCGCAAGTGAGTAGTTCAAGGTCACACGACTGAACCTAGTGTTCAAGACTGACCAGAGTATACTATTTACGCAGTTATACAATAACAATTGATGAAAGAATTTCATCCTATTGTTCCTATAGGCTGAATTTAATATTTATATAAAGTAGCATTGATTTTTAAACAATTGATCTATCTTGTCTCTTTATTAACTCAATTACAATAAATACATGTTAGCTGGGGGGTGGAAAAAAACAAAAATTCAATCAAAATATTTATTACTTTGACTAATTGTGTACATGTCTTTGAATATTAACACATTTTCTAATAACAGATCTGATTGACTGATCGATCATGTAGCACAGAAGAACCAATTCCTGTCCTTTGTCTATTCCTGACAAATCATTGTCATTGGCTACTGACTGTAGCCGATGTGACAAGCCAGTGAAATGTTGTATGCATCGAATTTTGTTATTATATCAACATTTTTTTCTCTCGTTGTAAGTGAATCAATTGGTTAGTTAGGTCGTGAATATCGTTAAGGATACTGTCTTCTACACAGGTTATGTTAAACAGTTCTAAGACATTTACAATGTTTCCTGTAACACTTTGTAAATATTCATCATATTCCACAAAATATCCTTCTTTTTTGTAATTGAAATATAATTTACCGTTCATATGACGAAACACTGATGTAATACTTCTTGCATTTAAGCCATGATATAGATCTTCCAATGTACCTTTTATAACAAATTCATTTTCGAGCGCTTCTAGTAGGTAATAGTGGTCTGCAATTAAATAAACTCTTCCCAAGTAGTCAACATATGATCCTGTTATAGTCTTCATCATTCCGTGATGAACAATATTCATCAATGGTTCTTTCTTAACCAAACGGAGACGGGGAAAATCAACAGTGTAAACTGTATTATTAACAAACATTACAAGGTTTCCATTACGATTTTGGTAAATTGAATCTATTCCGTTAAAGTTTCTTAGAAAAAAGCCCAACCATTGATTTATTCTATATGCAGCTGACATTTGGTATTTACTTCTTAATGACTCCACTAAACTCACTCTCCATGCATATTTCTTGTAAAAGAAATAAACTGATTTTTGAGTGATTAGAACATGATCAATTTTATATCTGTAGGAGCAAAGATCCGTGACGTAGTTCATTTCTTCCATTCCTGGTAATGAATTAGTAGAAGTTGTATCAGCTGATTTCACAGGTTTTTTCCCATATAACTTTACAATTGATGAAATGTCGGTGGGATCTAAAGCAAGCTCGCTCATGTTTCGTATACCATCTGGTATTCTATAAATTGGATGCATAATAGAGTTTCTATTGACTGTATTATGGTTCAAACCCAAAGTATGACCAATTTCATGTACAAGTGTATGAAAAAATGATATGTCTCCGTCTTCAGGCAATTTCATTGTCATTTCCCAGTTATAATGTTCATTGTTAAAATGCATTTCAAGCGTGTCATCATAAAGTCCAGTTTTTGGAGAATATGCATGAGCTATCGTGACTTTCTCAAATGGTTGACATAATGTGGCATTGTTTTGAATCATTGTATGATTTGCGTCGGAGAATTTCATGACGATGTTTGGTTTGTCTTTGCTTTTAATAAAACTTTGTTAATTTTCCCAAAGTCCAACAATACCTGAGGTTTCATGGGCTAAGGTCCAATGGACCCTTTCCATTTTGATTTTCCAATGTTCCTTTGTAGAATATCAAATTAAAAATTATTTTTAAATCTTGGGTTTCCTCAAATGTAAAGTTGGACAATTTCCATAGATAATTTTAAATTATTTTAAATAAACAAGGCTTTTAACCAAACCGGTTGTTTATTAAAAACACCTTCTTCTTTAACCGTTTGATTTTTTCAATTCCTTATCTCTCCCTCATAATTGTCTCTTTTAACGCATCTTTTCTCCAAATTAGTTTAAAGAATAAGCAGGGGATAATTGGATTTGATTTCCAATGAGTGTTGTTGAAAAATACCAACGGACCAGAAACTTAATGAAATTAATTGTCTCATAACTTGGGTTGGAACCTTGGCAATGGGACGGTTTAAGGAAAATTGGCTGGATAGGCTTAAGGCGGCCCTCCCACCGGGGGATGAATCATCCCTTGAATAACACTCTTTGTAATTATTCTTTCCACCAGCCCCCTCCCATCTGGAAGCCCCACATTTGTAGTTGTCTGGACTAGCAACCTTTTATTTAATTAATCCCAATTGTCAATTAACGCCTAATTTTTATTTCCAATTAATAAAGGACCATTTAGGGGTGGTTTACAAATTCACTCCTCCCTCAACCCACCCCCTTTAATTTCTCTTTTAAGATAATTTGGTTTAAAAAAAATTAACATAAATTAATAAAAATTGGATTTGGACCATTGGATATTGATGTTGTGTACAAGCGAATGTTAAACTTAAAAAGGAAGTCTGCGAGACTGGGTTGGAACCTTACAAAGGAAATGTCCAACTAAGGTCCCAACCCAATGAGTTTTTTTTTTTTTATTTTTCCAAAACCCTTAACTTGGGACAGTAATGTCTTAAGGGTAACCATGGGAGATTATCCAGTTATTAACCAATTTTAATTTAAAAATTAAGGAAGAGGAAAGTGGTAAATTTTCCCTAATTTGAAACCTTTTAATATAAGTTGTGGGAAAAACCATAAATTAATAATTTGGAATTTGCCTCTGGTTTGTTCTTTCAGGATGGTAAACTCAAGGTCGCAGAATGGTTAACAAAGGAACAGTCCAACAGCTCCGAAAAAATAAAGATTTTTTTTTTCAATTGGTGTTAAAATTAATTTCAAAATTCCATTAAACCCATAAAATTCTCGAACCCTTTGGAACCCTTGGGAAAAGGAAAAGATTAATTTCCCATAGGATGAAAATTTAAATAATTCCAAATGATTTAAAAATTCTCCTTTCTTTTTAAGATAAAAGCAACAAAACTCCTGGTAAAACTAGTTAAGGGCAAAAAAGGGTTCTAACCGTAAACGGTAAAAAATAAAATTTTATAAAATTTCAGAAGGTGTTAAGTTATTTTCCAAAACCATAAATAACCAACTTGACCTCCCAGCCCTTTGAACCCTTGAAATTCCCAAACAAATGAACATCAAATAAATCCAAAATAATTAAAAATTTCTCCTTTTCTTATTTAAAAAAAGACAATAAAAACCTACCACCCTTAAAAAATAGCTTTAAGGGCTAAAAAAGGGTTTAACTCGTAAACGGTAAGAAATATCGAAAAAATTAATGAAATAAAGCACGAAAGTGCCATCCGAGCCAAATTATTTTCCAACGCTGGTGAAATGATAACCAAACCAATGTACCTACACTCAGCCCTTATGATCCCTTCGAAGGGACTAAAGCGAAATGACATGAGCAAATAAATTCTAAAATCAATACAAATTTCTCTTTTCCTGGTTATTTACAACAAGGTAATGATCAATAACTCTCTATATACATCCATTATTGACAATATAGCTTTGAGGGCTAAAAAAGGGCTGTAACTCGTAAACGGTAAGAGATATCGAAAAAATAATGAAATTTCGGAAAGCACGAAGTGCCATCCGAGCCAAATTATTTTCCCACGCTGGTGAAATGATACCAAACTCAATGTACCTACACTCAGCCCTTATGATCCCTTCGAAGGGACTCAAAGCGAAATGACATGACAAATAAATTCTAAAATCAATAAAAATTTCTCTTTTCTCGTTATTTTACAACAAGGTAATATCAATAAACTCTACTATATCACCCATTATTGACAATATAGCTTTTAAGGGCTAAAAAAGGGCTGTAACTCGTAAACGGTAAAGAGATATCGAAAAAATAATGAAATTTCGGAAAGCACGAAGTGCCATCCGAGTCAAATTATTTTCCCAACGCTGAGTGAAATGATACCAAACTCAATGTACCTACACTCAGCCCTTATGATCCCTTCGAAGGGACTCAAAGCGAAATGACATGATCAAATAAACTCTAAAATCAATAAAAATTTCTCTTTTCTCGTTATTTACAACAAGGTAATGATCAATAAACTCTACTATATTCATCCCATTATTGACAATATAGCTTTAAGGGCTAAAAAGGGCTGTAACTCGTAAACGGTAAGAGATATCGAAAAAAATAATGAAATTTCGGAAAGCACGAAGTGCCATCCGAGTCCAAATTATTTTCCCACGCTGAGTGAAATGATACCAAACTCAATGTACCTACACTCAGCCCTTATGATCCCTTCGAAGGGACTCAAAGCGAAATGACATGATCAAATAAACTCTTAAAATCAATAAAAATTTCTCTTTTCTCGTTATTTACAACAAGGTAATGATCAATAAACTCTACTATATCATCCCATTATTGACAATATAGCTTTAAGGGCTAAAAAGGGCTGTAACTCGTAAACGGTAAGAGATATCGAAAAAATAATGAAATTTCGGAAAGCACGAAGTGCCATCCGAGTCAAATTATTTTCCCACGCTGAGTGAAATGATACCAAACTCAATGTACCTACACTCAGCCCTTATGATCCCTTCGAAGGGACTCAAAGCGAAATGACATGATCAAATAAACTCTAAAATCAATAAAAATTTCTCTTTTCTCGTTATTTACAACAAGGTAATGATCAATAAACTCTACTATATCATCCCATTATTGACAATATAGCTTTAAGGGCTAAAAAGGGCTGTAACTCGTAAACGGTAAGAGATATCGAAAAAATAATGAAATTTCGGAAAGCACGAAGTGCCATCCGAGCCAAATTATTTTCCCACGCTGAGTGAAATGATACCAAACTCAATGTACCTACACTCAGCCCTTATGATCCCTTCGAAGGGACTCAAAGCGAAATGACATGATCAAATAAACTCTGTATAGAAGGGGTGAATACTAATGAGCGGGCGACTGACTGAAACAGGAAAGGTGAGGGAGTCGGGTGGTACATGTGGGTGAGGAGGGTGGGTGCGGTGGTCAGTGGGGTTTTGTAGGGGAACAGGTAGTTGAGGCAGAAGTGGTGTCAAGTTAGTAGGTACACAAAGATTGTGGGGAAGTACGTCTTGGTTCGAACGGGAATGATTGTGCCCCGGTTCGTATAGTAATGAGGTTGAAGCGGCAGTTGACCAGCTGGCTGGGTTCATTCGTCAACAACCGATTCGAACGGGGAAGGAAACTTTGAGCTGGCATGCGGGTTAATAAACTGTGGTAGACTCGGCTGTGTTGGCAAGTCTGGAAAGGCTTAGAAGAAGGCTAAGATGGCGACACCTTGGCAGGATGAGTAATCCCAGGGTGGGACTTCTATTGACTCTGTTGGGTGCTGCCACCTGGTGGGTACAACCACAACTTCCAGTCGACCTTGCCGATGACCTTGAAAGTAGGTCAGTGTGGCATCAAAACACAGTACAGTCTGGGCCGAATAAAATGTCTCCCCTGAAACTTATACTCTTCTACTACTACTATTGTTATACAAAAAAGTTCTCAAATGTGGCGTTTAAATTATGCAATTCAGTGAATGAAATACAATACCCTACTAGGTAAAAGGCTCCACATTTGTGTAAAACCACCCCTAATTCAAACTGAATTAAAAATACCTCGACTATTTCATTCCGCTTTCCATAAGATAGACCCATATTTTACTAAGTCGATGAGTTAATACACTAACAAATCTTGTTATTATTCTTTTCTAAGAATGTAATAACCAAATTAAATAACATAATAAATTTAATTGAATTAAATTGAAAGAAGTGCTCTATTCCAAATAAATACTATATAATGCTGTATATTGCCTTATTGTTGTATTGATTGACGACTATAACGATGAAAAAGAGGTATTTCTTGAATTCTTGATCACTTGAGTACAAATGAAAAATAAATGTGAACTATTATTTAAATGTGACAAAGCAAATAAAAATATTTAAAAAAAATTTTTAATATTACTCATTAATAATTTTTTTTTAGTTCATCACTTTACCAATTTTATAAATGATTCAAATTTTCATTATTTGAAGTATGTTTCATTTAAAATATATTTCATATATATGTTTTTTTGAGTCTATTACTTATTAAATTAGTATTATATTGCAATCAGAATATAGTATTATATATTTTTTTTTTCTAAGATCTGAAATATTGTTATCTACCACTTTAGATGTGTTCTGTAGAAAAATTCGTTTATTTTGAGTTTGTCTCCTAGAATTTTTGTTGCTGGAATTTTTAATCCAAGCTTTCGTAAATTTATATATTCATTATCGAGGCCAGAAGAAAAAATATAATCTATTAGTTAAAAAACTGAATCAGTTCTGTTTATTGTTTTCATCTGTGTTTTTTATTACCTGTAATATATTACATTTTTGTTTGTAGCTTTGAAAAAAAAATATAAATTTACATAACATCGTGTTAAACAGTTGGGTTTTGGACAAGAGAACCCTCATTTAAATTGGTTTTTTAATTTCACATTTTTAATAAAATTGCTTCACAGGCTACAAAAACAGGTAACCACAACTACTGGAGAAGTAGATGTTTTTATGTTTGCGTGGGTCACATTTCCTTTAATTCATTCTATTATCTTTATTTTTAGCATTTCGAAATTAGAATAGCAAAACCTTAATACCAATCCAGGTCAAGAGTAAGAATTTCTAAAAGCACCAAATTTTTTTGTAAAATTATATACATATTTTTTAAAAAGTAGTTCTTGGTGGATGCACTTAAAATTCTACTTTTAAAATTTTAGTGTTCTAATAGCGTGCAATAGGGCTTTACTTAATAGTTATTGAATCTAAATTGAATTATGGTGAGTAATCGTTGTTAGGAGCATAGAGATCTGAACGTTCATTGCACCCGAAATAATAAACAGTAGCTCTTTCCTATAAGAATACTTAATCGCACATCTTGAGTGTATTTTCTCTAAGTAGAATTCAAAGATATTATTGACGTTGAAACAACACTAATTAGTAGATAATGAATAAGATAAAACTTTGCGTGTCATTAGTTTACTAGTAAACCCAAGTTATCAGATCATCCTTAGTTAAATATTCAAGACTGTTTTTCTAACTTATTGACAAATAGGTCAACAGTTGGAATATTTATTGATATTATCTATATTTAAAGCCACAAAATCAATTAGTTATGTTTTTTAATCATTGGAACAGTGCTAACTTCAAGGTGAGTATTTCTAATGCATTTGTTTTTAGAGTTGACGTAGAGGATTGCTGCACGTACATAATAATGTATTAATACGAAATACTAGTTTCTTGTTTTGAGATATGTTGCTGTATTTTATTAAAAGACTGTATATTTTAAGTTTAGTTTTTTTGCTTGTTTAGTTATTTTTCTTCATTCAAGTATGAGAAATTTTTTAATAGGAAATTTTTACTTGGTAGATATATAATGGTTTGGAGATTAAGTTTGTTTATGATATGATATGGATTAGAAAGTTTTTTAGTTAAGCTTTAAAGACATTTTGAATCAAAAAAGAAAAAAAAATGGTTGGAAGAGAAATGTGAGTATATTGTTTTGTTACAGTGGCTAGCCCTCCCGACAAGATAAAAGATTCTCTTCCTGCCAGAACTTCAGCTCCCAGCAGCAACGGACAGGTCGACAGTAAGTCAATCTTACTCATTTAGTAGGGTGTAGTGAATCAAATAATCTTGGAATCAATACTGGATGTACGCTGAAAGAGGTAACATACGAAGAACAATGGAAGTACTAAAAAAGACCATACTAGTCAATTCTGCTTAATAATTATTATACCTTGAATCGGCTTTCCCTATGCACGAACTTCGCTTTTAATTAAACAAATTGCTACAAAGTTAGACAAAAAAAATTTTTTTTTTGGCTGATACTATTACGTAATTATTAAAGCAATTTAGTAGTGGTGTCTTTAAATAGATCGCATGTGGTTTTCTTTCTATAGCAAAAATCATGAAACGTTATTCTTCTGAAGAGTAAATAATAACAACATTATTATAAAGTTGATCAAATTTGTTTCCCAAAAACAGTGATGTCATGTCAACTTTACACCCCACTCTGAGCCTTAATTTTAAATAAACACTTGATTGTACTCAACAGTAAGAAATTCCGGGATGAGACTATGATCTGTAGAGCCAGAAACGGTTACATTCTTTCATTTGATAGAAATGCACACTTGTAACATAATACGTTCTAGCGTAGCTTATATACTGCATTGTTATAGAATAAAGAGACAAATATTTAAGAGCAACTTAAGATTATTTGATAAAACTAGATGTAAAACTAGGTTAGGTTACAGTGGCCTTCCCGAGAGAGAACACATAGGCCGCAAACTGGCCCCTTTAAAACCAATGTAAAATTAATGAAATATATATACTTTATTCCTGAGTCGATCTTAATAAGAGTTGTTGTCAAGGAGTACTCACAATTAAAGTTTGTGCTAAACCAAGAGTCAGAAAGTTGGTTGAAGACACAACGGCTAAATTGATCTAGGTAGCACACTTGTGAGTTGTAATAAGTGTACAACGTTTTATAAGTGTTGTATAATAATACGCTTGTAATAAGGTTGCATTTTTCTCATCTTGGTGATTATGGAGTATATTTATGTAGACCTGTTCCCTGTTGCAAGCTCAGGTAGGGTCTACTATTTCGAGTAAATTTTCTGGTAGAGTCTTTGTGGTTAGTCCCTTTCATTTATGATGCATTTCCTTACTGGTGAAAGAAACAATCGTAAAAAGCTCCATGATATTCTAAGTAAACGGATAAACTGCAATGGATTCCAGTATGATGAAGTAGTCTGCTCTCGATTAAATTATCACTATCATCGCAAAGAGATCAAGCAATCTTTATAAATAAAATAATGATTTTGTCTGTACATTGCTTAGAACTGACTCATTTCAAGTTTTCTTTACGTTTCATACATTGAAGAAACCGAATCCACCCTTAGAAAAATTTCTGTCGGTTTGTCGGTTTGTCGATTTGTCGGTTTGTCTGTTTGTCCGCAAAAGTTTGTCACAGGTAAACTCAGCTACCATAAGACATATAAAGCTGAAACTTTTACAGTAGATTTGTGTAGGTCTAACTTAAAATATAGGCTATGAATTGATTGGAAATTCAACGTAGAAGTGAAGTTATGGACGTTTAACGCAAAAATGTTTGTCACAAGTGAACTCAGCCACCATAAGACATAGCGAGCTGAAACATTGACACTGGATTTGTGTGTGCCTAACTTAAAATATGGGCTCTAAATAGATTATTAATTCAGTACAGAAGCGAAGTTATGGGGCTTTTAGCTGTATTTTCCTAACTTTACAGACAAGTTTGTTTTGAAAATACACAGGTGTGGCAAGTAGGTATTGTTAGTTGATTTTAATTTCAATTGAGCATGTGAATATATTGCGTATTTGACATCTTTGAAAAGGTACCAGAGTTTCCCAGAGTTGAGGATGTACTATCTAATACGAATAAATAGTTTTGTAAACGAGCAATTCTCAACTCTTAATATGAACAGGCATGAGAAATCAACAAAGTTCTTACGCTATATGAAGCCGAGGAAAGAACTTACAAGTCAGTAAAGAGATTGGATTAGTGATGAAGAAGCAGTTCATTATCTAATTGAATTTCTTGACTCTGAATTTATTTCTCCTGGTCTGCCTGCTCATGAGTAAAAACTTAAAGTAGGAGCACCAATGATGCTGCAATTTATAGCAGTAACAAATTTGATAATACGAAACATGAGTGACCCAAAATCTGTGCAACGGGACACGACTCTGAGTTCGTGCCCTACACAGATATGCCATAGAGGCGGACATAATGACTGGATGTGGTATTGGGGAGTCTGTGTGTATACCACGCATACCATTGATTCCGAGCCACTGTCTGTTTCCATTCAAATGATTGCAAGGTCCCCTCAGAGTCTATTTCGCAATGACGTTAACTAAGTCGCAAAGGAGGACTTTATCTAACGCAGGAATTCAAGTTAGCGAAACCAAGTTTTTCTCACATGGTCAACTGTAGTTTACTTGCTCAATAGTCAGAGGTTTCAACTGATTGTTCTTCCATGAACCTGAAGGACAGACAGCTAATGTAGTGTATACAGAGGCATTTGTTTAACACTGTACTAATAATGGTGTTTTCTACTATTCTATAATTTCTAATTATAGTATTAGTATAATACTATAATTAATATTTCGAAATACCAAGAATAATAGAATTTTTGATTCCGTCAAAGACGGGTACATTTGCTAGTTCAATAATATTTCTGATGAACTGATCAATAGTAATGAACTCGAGTACAGTGAAGGGTTCTGTTCTTGATGAAACGATCAGTCAGATTGTAAATACAAATACCGCTTTGTTGTATCAAAAAAACCTCTTTTTTGGAATCATATTACTTAAGGCTTTTTAAGTTAGCAATGTCATTTTGCTAAATCATAGAAATTAAATTAATGCTAATGTCACCTGTTTAATTTCATAACTAACTGAAAGTCACTAACATAAATATACCTTCCAATCATTGGTCCAGCGTTTTGATCAGACATACCAATTGGTCAAACTAATTAGCAAACCGTAGTACAGAATTAAAAAAAATGCATTATTTAAATGAAATATTATTTTTCTGATAATGAGTGTACATACAGTAAAAATGAGTATAATCCACTCCATTTTACTTTTATTTTTTTTTTTAAATAAGACCATTGCTGTTTGTTATTCTTTAATCTATTTACTGAAATACAACATCCAATATGTTTTTATGGCATGTGTAAACTTTTCCACATTGTTTTTTCTTAACACTCAGATAGGGGAAAAAGTAAAAAAGATATCTTAACAAATGCACATTTTAATTTATGGATTTCACTATTGAAGAACCATAAATAATAATATCCATTAAATTACAAAATAAGTTAGTAAAAAATAGAAATGTGACACTTACAAAGATTCAGGTAACTGATTTTACAATTAGATGTGATTGTTACATAATTGAATAGGTTTGACTATTAATTAAAGGTCCTTCTTTTATTTGTATTAGAAGAATCGAAGAAAGCCCTTAACTCCTCTGACAGTCGCTACACCCTTTCCAACATTCAGTGACTACTTGTTATGCATATTACTACAACATATTTTCAACTTTTCACCAATCCCTGTTTATTAGAAAATCACGACAAATGGCTTTCTTTTTTGCAATATTAAACAAAACAACTCGTTTAATTGAATCGTTTTGTTTTCCATTCATTAAATTATTGGGAATATCGAAGCAACCATTTGAATTTGATTCAAATTTAATTTAAACTCCCTTGAACATTAAACTAATTTCAATTGAAAACTATTTTTCTCCAATACTCAAATATTATAAATTTCTTTCAACAATAATCATTTATCTATAATACTGATTTCTTAATCATTATTTATAAAAATAAATGTATATATTTATTTATTTTCAATTACAAATGTGAAGTAATTGATTTCCATTTATTTTCCATCAAAATAAATGAAATGTCATGTTCAGTGTTAGAAATACAAATAACAATAGACGTTCTAACATCTCTGTGTAACAAATACATCAAAAAAAAACCACAATGGTTAAAAAAGACAAATGTTTTTGCATGTAGAATAAAACATGCCTGTTATGGCCTACACTCTCAAATATTGATCCGAATTTCTCTTTAAATATAAATGCCTAAATAAATGATAGATAAATACTTATGCTTCACCTGAATACAATAGAATTTTAAATTTAAAAAAAAAAGTGAATTTTTAAAACAATTAAAACAGTTTTCATTGTATACGTGTAAAATGTGTTATACGCAACTTTATATCCTGCTATATTTGTTTGAAGGTTTTCCTAAAACCTCCCTGTGGGTTGTTATCGCACCACCATCTCTTCATCTGCGGTGTAAACTTCCTACGTCTAAAGGATGTTTTTTGCCTTGTAACAAAAACTGTCACTTTTTACTTTTTTTAAGTAATGAAATACTTATAAAATTAATTGAAATATTTTGTAATTATCTCTACTACTGTAGTCTCGCAAATAAGATAATCTGGCAATGGACTAGTATAGACATTACAGAAATATTTGAAGCAGTCATTTAAACATGTTAGTTCTTAAAAATGTCAATGAGGTTATTTTTTTTTATAGCAAGTATCTCAATAACTACAATCATTAACGTTATCTAATTCCATAAATACTAAATCTAGGCAATAAAAACAAAGAATGGTGAGGAAATCAAACCCATGTTGGTGAACATTGTCAAACTGAGCTGACTAACCTGCAAAGCTGCTACATACCAATGTTGTTTAAAAAAACATAAGTATAAATAAAGTTCAGATGTTTTAAAACCATTATCACTCTTAATGAAATTGTCTAGAACAGTGAATAATTTTATATATATTACTATTTTATTAGCAATCCGAAAGTAGTTTTGCAATCATAGCCATAACTCTTTAAATTGCATATATAAGTCAAATGAAGAGCAGCCCTATAATGAAGAGGTTGTATATATAAATAATGTGTCAGTTATTTTTCTAAACATAGAATTGATGGGATTAAGTACATGTTTAGTTTTGTATCCTCTCTTGATTCGATGTGGGTGACTCTTTTGAGTTCAAGTTAAACACAGAAAAGTTAATATTTAATATTTGTACATTTGTTTAATAGAGTGTAGAAAGTATCAATAGCTGATTAATTGTTGATGTTGAGCTCACTGTAAGTAAAGCACTGGCATTTTCGATTTGTTTCCCTCCAATGCAGGTGCTATTGGAGTAGACTGATTCCTATCGTCCACTAACAGTTCCCATTTATGTGATCTGGCAACCCTATTGTACCACTAAAAGGGTTGGTAAATGGGCCACCGACCCTTAGAACGACCAACCCTTTTATCAGCAGGTCTTCGTTGATAAAACCCTTTTAAAATATCGCTGGTTAAATGAGTGAAAAGATAGGCTTATCGCTTCTCGAAATGGTGACGCTTTATTGAGCGTGATACCTTCAATGTAGACTTTACAGATCGTCTAATTGATAAAACCTTCAATAAGAAACCAGCAACAGCGTCATTCTGTTTAAATCTGTTATCTATTACTGATCATAGTGTTACAAAATGGTGCGATTTATGCCGTACTCTGACTCCAATGCTTAGGGTCTCCTTTCCCATTAACCCCAAAACCAACTCCAAGTACTTTGAAAAGTTCGACTCCAAGTCTGACACCATCACCAACTCCTGACTCTGACCCCAACACCACCTCCTAATTCTGATACCAAATCCAGCTCCTGACTCTGACACCGACTCCAACTCCTGACTCTGACACAAACTTAGACTACTGACTCTGACACTGACTCAAACTCCTGACTCTGACACAAACTTAGACTACTGACTCTGACACTGACTCAAACTCCTGACTCTGACACAGACTTAGACTATTGACTCTGACACTGACTCCAACTCCTAACTCTGACACAAACTTAGACAACTGACTCTGACACTGACTCAAACTCCTGACTCTGACATAAACTCAGACTACTGACTCTGACACTGACTCTGACACAAACTTAGACTCCTGACTCTGACACTGACTCCAACTCCTAACTCTGACACAAACTTAGACAACTGACTCTGACACTGACTCAAACTCCTAACTCTGACACAAACTCAGACTACTGACTCTGACACAAACTTAGACTACTGACTCTGACACTGACTCCAACTCCTAACTCTGACACAAACTTAGACTACTGACTCTGACACTGACTCAAACTCCTGACTCTGACTCAAACTTAGACAACTGACTCTGACACTGACTCAAATTCCTGACTCTGACACAAACTCAGACTACTGACTCTGACCTCTGAAACCAACTCCAACTGCTGCCTCTTACACCGACTCAAATTCCTGACTCTGATAACAACTCTTCAATCTGGAAATTCTTCAATGGATTCAATACCGCGTTGGCCAAGTGACCCGATTTTGAAAAATTAATTCCACTATCTCTCCATCCTCCATTAGTATTGAACAAAACTCTAAGCATAGCATTTGAATGAAATAGAAATAGGTGAAAATCAATTGGTGCAGAATTGGGAGATTACAATTAATGTAGAAGTACTTTCCAGCAATGCCTTTGAAAGGTCTTTAGTCAATTGGAGATATAAGGCTGTGCGTTTGAGATGCGTTGTCTTTTCAGTTCTAAAATATAACTAACTTCTACCACTAACTGATAAAGTACCAGGTATTACAAAATACGTTTGCTTGTGGCAATGTTGGAGAGAGATTATTTCAGATTTTTTTTTTTAAAATGCAATAACAAAGTATATTATTATACATGGGAAACTTTTGCTTTGTAGCTCTCACATTTGCTATAGATTCAGTAAAACAATTTATTTTTCAATTCTCTGATTGAATTTACAGTTTCTTTTTGTATTTTCTTGAAACGAGATGTTTAACTCAAGATACATGCCAAGAAGCTTGTATAACATATTCCTATTTAACATACATGTTATCAAACTTAATTGGAAGTTATTACCTGCTTTGGGTCCTAACGGATATCCACTTAACTGCTATTCTGCAAACTCCTCCATCAAACTGGGATATTGGAGTAAGTTTCAGTTTCATATGAAATTATTCTCAACAAAGCACCTCTATAGTCTCCTACTTTAACTATATTTATTAGAACTTGCCTTGATTTCTTCACTCATTTCTTCAATCTCCTACTCAGTATAGCAATATTATTTTCAATATTACCGTAAGTTTTACGTAGATCATTATTACGATTTTCTGAAGCAATAAGAACAGATGAAATGGAAAACTTTCTTTCAAAAAGCTATAAAATATTTACTCTCAACCCATATGTCCCTTCCAAATAAGATGAATTTTATATAGTCATGTAATTTCATCCATCCTTTTTTTTTATGTAATAAGGAGAAATAACTCTCTAAAATTCTTGTTGAGGAAAATTTTACGACTGTATCATTCCAAACTTTAGTCATAACTTCAGCATATAATATCAATTTAAGAATAACAGTTGTTTGAATATTTTAAGTCGTACTATCATAATTGGCCTTTTTTTCTTTAAAATTAGAAATGTTATCAACTTTTTTACATGATTAGGTTAAGATTATTAAGACTTTCAATATTGCTTGCTAAGAAAATGTAAAAAGAATTCGATAATAATTTTAGGCTGATGAAGTAATTCACTTGAAATTATTGCAATACTGCACTTGTTGCATATTTTGCAAGGTCGATTAATACTTTACTATAAATAAAGTACAATGATAATGGAAAAAATCAATTTGGCAATTTTCAAGGAATTACGAGTAGATGTTTTAAGGTCTTAAGCATTTATTTTTGATTCTTTTTATGATGATTATATTGTACTAATGATGGTGTTTGTGGTTGTGGTGGTGATTTGATGATGATCATTTTATTGGTGACGGTGCTAATAGTCGTGGTTGTGGTGGTGATGCTGATGGTCATTATGGTAATGGTGACGGTGCTAATGGTCGTGGTTGTGGTTGTGGTGGTGATGCTGATGGTCATTATGGTAATGGTGACGGTGCTAATGGTCGTGGTTGTGGTTGTGGTGGTGATGCTGATGGTCATTATGGTAATGGTGACGGTGCGAATGGTCGTGGTTGTGGTTGTGGTGGTGATGCTGATGGTCATTATGGTAATGGTGACGGTGCTAATAGTCGTGGTTGTGGTGGTGATGCTGATGGTCATTATGGTAATGGTGACGGTGCTAATGGTCGTGGTTGTGGTTGTGGTGGTGATGCTGATGGTCATTATGGTAATGGTGACGGTGCTAATGGTCGTGGTTGTGGTTGTGGTGGTGATGCTGATGGTCATTATGGTAATGGTGACGGTGCTAATAGTCGTGGTTGTGGTGGTGATGCTGATGGTCATTATGGTAATGGTGACGGTGCTAATGGTCGTGGTTGTGGTTGTGGTGGTGATGCTGATGGTCATTATGGTAATGGTGACGGTGCGAATGGTCGTGGTTGTGGTTGTGGTGGTGATGCTGATGGTCATTATGGTAATGGTGACGGTGCTAATGGTCGTGGTTGTGGTGGTGATGCTGATGGTCATTATGGTAATGGTGACGGTGCTAATGGTCGTGGTTGTGGTTGTGGTGGTGATGCTGATGGTCATTATGGTAATGGTGACGGTGCTAATGGTCGTGGTTGTGGTTGTGGTGGTGATGCTGATGGTCATTATGGTAATGGTGACGGTGCGAATGGTCGTGGTTGTGGTTGTGGTGGTGATGCTGATGGTCATTATGGTAATGGTGACGGTGCTAATAGTCGTGGTTGTGGTGGTAATGCTGATGGTCATTATGGTAATGGTGACGGTGCTAATGGTCGTGGTTGTGGTTGTGGTGGTGATGCTGATGGTCATTATGGTAATGGTGACGGTGCTAATGGTCGTGGTTGTGGTTGTGGTGGTGATGCTGATGGTCATTATGGTAATGGTGACGGTGCTAATAGTCGTGGTTGTGGTGGTGATGCTGATGGTCATTATGGTAATGGTGACGGTGCTAATGGTCGTGGTTGTGGTTGTGGTGGTGATGCTGATGGTCATTATGGTAATGGTGACGGTGCGAATGGTCGTGGTTGTGGTTGTGGTGGTGATGCTGATGGTCATTATGGTAATGGTGACGGTGCTAATAGTCGTGGTTGTGGTGGTGATGCTGATGGTCATTATGGTAATGGTGACGGTGCTAATGGTCGTGGTTGTGGTTGTGGTGGTGATGCTGATGGTCATTATGGTAATGGTGACGGTGCTAATGGTCGTGGTTGTGGTTGTGGTGGTGATGCTGATGGTCATTATGGTAATGGTGACGGTGCGAATGGTCGTGGTTGTGGTTGTGGTGGTGATGCTGATGGTCATTATGGTAATGGTGACGGTGCTAATAGTCGTGGTTGTGGTGGTAATGCTGATGGTCATTATGGTAATGGTGACGGTGCTAATGGTCGTGGTTGTGGTTGTGGTGGTGATGCTGATGGTCATTATGGTAATGGTGACGGTGCTAATGGTCGTGGTTGTGGTTGTGGTGGTGATGCTGATGGTCATTATGGTAATGGTGACGGTGCTAATAGTCGTGGTTGTGGTGGTGATGCTGATGGTCATTATGGTAATGGTGACGGTGCTAATGGTCGTGGTTGTGGTTGTGGTGGTGATGCTGATGGTCATTATGGTAATGGTGACGGTGCGAATGGTCGTGGTTGTGGTTGTGGTGGTGATGCTGATGGTCATTATGGTAATGGTGACGGTGCTAATAGTCGTGGTTGTGGTGGTAATGCTGATGGTCATTATGGTAATGGTGACGGTGCTAATGGTCGTGGTTGTGGTTGTGGTGGTGATGCTGATGGTCATTATGGTAATGGTGACGGTGCTAATGGTCGTGGTTGTGGTTGTGGTGGTGATGCTGATGGTCATTATGGTAATGGTGACGGTGCTAATAGTCGTGGTTGTGGTGGTGATGCTGATGGTCATTATGGTAATGGTGACGGTGCTAATGGTCGTGGTTGTGGTTGTGGTGGTGATGCTGATGGTCATTATGGTAATGGTGATGGTGCTAATGGTCGTAGTTGTGGGTGTGGTGGTGATGCTATGATGATTATGATGGGATTGGTGGTAGTGCTTATGGTGATGGTTGTGGTTAAGGTGGTATTGTTGATGATGATGAGGGTATTGTCGATGGTATTAATGGTCGTGGTGGTGATGCTAATGATCATTATGGTATTGGTGATGGTACTAATCGTCATGATTGTGATGATGATGATGATGATGATGATGATGATGATGATGGTGGTGGTGGTGGTGGTGGTGGTGGTGGTGTGGTGATGATGATGATGATGATGATGATGATGATGATGATGATGATGATGATGATGATGATGATGATGATGATGAGTGTGATTGTGCTCATTGTGATGGTTATGGTTGTAGTGTTGAAGTTGATGATGATGGTACTAATGGTCGTGGTTGTGGTTGTAGTGGTGATGCTGATGATCATTATGGTATTGGTGATGGCTTATACATTGTATAAGCTCACAAAAGTAATGCTCTGCTGTAGATCTTTTACACCAAATCTAAACTAAAAGATTGAAATTACTGCTGTGATGTAAATGATTGGCATCGGCTATACGGGATTCTAAAGGAATTGGAGAAGGTCCCAAAATTTACCTTAAGAAACACAAAATAAAGCAAGTCTAAAGAAGATAGGAGCAAAAAAACTACCTACCCTAAAAGTACTCCGCTCCTAAGATATTTTTCACAAAAAAGAGACACTTTCCAGCCTCTTGAAACGATAGTAGTACGGAATAGAAATGCTTCTATGGGTAAAAGAAAATGTTTCAGAAATCATAGAGGGAGCATTATTGGCCCAAATACTCGTACAATATAATGGGCATTGTATGTGGTTGTATTTTATTGTAATTTATCTTTTATATAAAAAGAGTTATGGAAAAAAATGAAAAGGATAAGAAATAAAAAAAATTAGTACCAAATTCTAAGGAATATAGATAAATAATAATTTAAAAAAAAGAGAAAATAATAAATAACTAATGAACTATTGAGATTGAATTTCAACATCAATTTGTTTTATTTATTTATTTGGCACTATAAGTTGTTCATCTGTTTATTCATATGTATATTGTATTCTTTTTATTAGCTATACTGAAACTTTTACCCTACCATGCTAAAATGAAGTAAGTACAAACAAGTTGTAAAAATATGTAATTTCAGTAATGATTAATTCTGGAGGATAAATCAGAAAATACATGCTGTATCTTATGTTTATACAGTTTAAAATTCTTAAAAACAAACAAATCATCAGTAAAACAGCCCTTAAGTAAGTTTTATCATTATTAGTTATAGCAAAGCTATTCTATTTGTGCAGGATTAAGAGTTGTTTTGATTTAAAATATGATTACGACTGTGTAACTTGGTCTGTTGCCAAATGGATTAGTACACTTTGCTTATAGTGCAAAATATTTGACAGCTTGTGTTTCATGGTGTGAAACAATGAAAACTAATGTTTTGTCCAGACATTCATTAGAAAATGGTGTTATTTAAAAGAGAAAAAAAGATTTGTTTTGCCCTTAACACAAATGCTAACTGTTAAAAGGGCTTACGAAGGGCTGGTGCTGTTAGGTCAAGCATTCACTGTCCCTTTATGTTGTGATTGCTTTTGTAATGTATCTTGGCAGTCGACAAGTGAAGCAAATTAAACCGTTTGTTAACTTTCAAGCAATATATTATATTATATTACTATATGAATATTGCTTTGTATTTTATGACTTTCAAGTAAACTAAATTTGATTAAATATTTTTTTCATTTTCATATTCACTGGTGAATATCATGATTTAAAAAGATTACATATTCCTTCCTGTTTCACTAAAGAAATGCGGACCTTTAAACTTACTGTCATTAGTAAATTATATACTGTTTATGTGTTAATCACATAGATGTTAGTATTAAATTACAATAAAGAACACCGCAATACCAATAGTTTTTTAAGATACTCCATTAGAAAAAATGTTACTAAAAAAGGTATTAAATAAATGTTTAATAAACACCAAGTATAGTTAGAAGGCGTGATTGCTTTTAATGCTGAAAATTAAAAGGTCATGGTCATGCCAATAGATTTTTTATGTGGAAAACACATAAAAAATGTGGGAGGACATGTATCAGTCAGAACCAACCTATTCTGATGTCACATCTATCGTCTCGCTTCTAATAAACCTGAGTGAAGTAAGTTTTAGGACACTGTATGTTAAACGGATACCCCTTATCATCTATCTCTTCTTCTTTAAAAACCTGAGTAAAATAAGTTTTAGAACTCTATATTTTAAGCGGACACTCGTTAAAATCTATCCATTCTTCTCTAAAAAAAACCTGAGTGAAGTAAGTTTTAGGACTCTGGATGTATAACAGATACTCTTTAAGATCTATCCTCTTTTCTATAAAAAAACCTGAGTGAAGTAAGTTTTAGGACTCTGGATGTAAAACAGATACTCTTTAAGATCTATCCTCTCTTCTCTAAAAAACCTGAGTGAAATAAGTTTTAGAACTATGCATGTTAAACGGACACCCCTTAAATTCCATCTATTCTTCTCTAAAAAGCCTGAGTGAAGTAAGTTTTAGGACACTGAATATAAAACAGATACTCTTTAGGATCTGTCCTCTCTTCTATAAAAAACCTGAGTGAAGTAAGTTTTAGGACTCTGGATGTAAAACAGATACTCTTTAAGATCTATCCTCTCTTCTCTAAAAAACCTGAGTGAAATAAGTTTTAAAACTATGCATGTTAAACGGACACCCCTTAAATTCCATCTATTCTTCTCTAAAAAGCCTGAGTGAAGTAAGTTTTAGGACACTGAATGTAAAACAGATACTCTTTAAGATCTATCCTCTTTTCTATAAAAAACCTGAGTGAAGTAAGTTTTATGACTCTGGATGTAAAACAGATACTCTTTAAGATCTATCCTCTCTTCTCTAAAAAACCTGAGTGAAATAAGTTTTAAAACTATGCATGTTAAACGGACACCCCTTAAATTCCATCTATTCTTCTCTAAAAAGCCTGAGTGAAGTAAGTTTTAGGACACTGAATGTAAAACAGATACTCTTTAAGATCTATCCTCTCTTCTCTAAAAAAACCTGAGTGAAGTAAGTTTTAGGACACTGAATGTAAAACAGATACTCTTTAAGATCTATCCTCTTTTCTATAAAAAACCTGAGTGAAGTAAGTTTTAGGACTCTGGATGTAAAACAGATACTCTTTAAGATCTATCCTCTCTTCTCTAAAAAACCTGAGTGAAATAAGTTTTAGAACTATGTATGTTAAACGGACACCCCTTAAATTCCATCTATTCTTCTCTAAAAAGCCTGAGTGAAGTAAGTTGTAGGACACTGAATGTAAAACAGATACTCTTTAAGATCTATCCTCTCTTCTCTAAAAAAAAACTTGAGTGAAGAAAGTTTTAGAACTTTTAATGTAAAATAATTCGGTAATGTGGCATTTATAAAACTAAAATTGATAATAAAAACAAATAAACTTTATTTTTCTACCATCATAACAGCACTGAATGTGAAGGCTTATAAATGTGATCACTTCAAAAAACTATATTATCATGTAATAAGAAACTCTTAAGTGTATCACTCCTACTATAATGTACTATATTTTATGTATTAGGTTGAACTGAATATTATTAATTCTGTATAACTGAATATATTTACATGTAATAAGAGGTCTTAAGAGTAACCCTCCTGCTTGCTGCATATTGATTTAATATATGTTTATTTTATCAAAAATATTTCAATTCTAACTTAAAATACCATTTAAAACCATAGCACATCACCAAGTTGACTTAGGCATTAAAGTCATTGCGTCAGGTATTGATATGTGAACTAGAATCATTTTCTCTTAATTGTTCAAATTTGGTTTATGTATGCCAAACTAATGGTAAAATTTATTTATAAAAGTAAAATTTTTGTACAGTAAAGTCCAAATTGTTATGATTGACTTGAGATATTACTAAAACTGTAGATTAATACAAATCTATTTGTTATAGTAGTTACATCCATAAAATATAATACTTTTTTTTTTCATATTGACAAAGGAGTAGGTTCAGGACTAATTATTAAGAATATTTCATAATTAACAATTCAGTAATACTAATATTCCCTCGCTAAAGAGTATTTTTAATCATGCCATTCTATTCCAATTTGCTATAGCATTTTGATTGTGAAATCATAAGTTCACTTTTGATTGTTCACAGAGTAGGAATTAGGAATGAGATGAGATCAAGGAAAGCTTTCCATAGTGACATTAATATTAAAATGTCTTTTAATCTAAGAGCATTTCAAGATGTTAACCTTTCTTTCACAGAGATGTAGAAATGAGAGATTAATTTGAAAATATTTTTAAAAAAATTGTAATTAACATTTCTTTCATAGGATAAACTATGCTGCTTCGATTTTGACTACAACTCTATTAGAACTAGAATTTTCACATTTCGATTTTTGTATGAAGCATACTTGTTTTTTAATAGCTTATGATAGATTCTTAGTGTATAGATTCCACAAACGAATATTATGTATTTTTA
This sequence comes from Hermatobates lingyangjiaoensis, assembly GCA_026182355.1. Lineage (NCBI taxonomy): Eukaryota > Metazoa > Arthropoda > Insecta > Hemiptera > Hermatobatidae > Hermatobates > Hermatobates lingyangjiaoensis. The sequence continues at coordinate 4,160,367 of JAPFBL010000881.1, forward strand.
TGTTTATGAATAAGTAACTTTTTAGCGAGTGTTTAGCTAAACTATAGACTACCACAATAGATAGATATAGACTTCCACACCGATAGTCTCAAATTCATGTTTTAGCCGTCATCAGTCTTAGTGTCACTAAAATAATTCGAAAGATGTAAAATGTAGTGTAACGTTTCTCAGGTTATGACCGTGAGTAACCTGAGTGACACATCGTCAAATAACTTTCTCAACCAGAAGAAACACATGATTTCCGACTTAACGCTTGAAGCTCCCCTCGCCTTGTAGAAGAAATCAACACAATGATGATAATCTGTTATAAATTGTGAGTTGTAACTAAAAATTAGGGGCCAGGTTAACCCAGTGTTAGCTACTCGCCTCTGGGCTGGTACTCCGGGGTTCGATCCCCACCTGACCTTCGATTTCTTCACGGAGGAAAATAAATCTGAGTAGGTCGTCCCTCGGAGAGGACAGTAACCCGTCGGTTCCGAGCCTGTATTATACCAGGTACTCGTTCAAGATCCCTACCTAAAACGCACTTAAGTTAGGCAACATTAAGGACTCTCAATGTAGAATCTGTAGAATCACCAATCAAACAAAAAGCCGGTAAACGGCTGACAATATCACCAGCTGGGGGACCAGTTTAAACAATAAAAAAAAAACTAATAACTACTTGACATTCTAAAGGCGTCACTAGTAACTTGCTTATTCGCTGTCTGCCAGAATATAACATGAACTGTTCGATATTATTAGTGATACTTTAGAGTTTCTGTTGCAATAGACCTAAAAAAAATATTCTACCTTGATCACAAATATTTTTTAAATTTGTAAATTAATATAAAATCTGTAATAAGATAAACCTTAAAAAAAAGAGCTTCTTTATAATATATATATATATATATATATATATATATATATATATAAAATTTCACATGAACACGTGAAATAACAATCAATGATCAAACCACAATAAGAAATGGGAAAACAAGACTAAGATCTTTCAACCGTAACAAGCGGTCTTCGTCAGAGTCAAAAACCCAACTGACCTGAAAGTTGGATTTTTGACTCTGACGAAGACCGCTTGCTACGGTTGAAAGATCTTAGTCTTGTTTTCCCATTTCTTATTGTGGTTTGATCATTTATTTATATATATATATAATTCGTGAGTTTGTTCGTTTCTTTGTTTGTTCACTCATTTTCCGTGGAGATAGAGACTTGAAATTATTATAATCTTTACTTTTGTTGTGATTGGCTTTGTTGTAGTTGTATTACATAATAACAAATCGTATTAGGGGGTCAGGGTTGCCTAGTGGCTTGCGTACTCGCCTCGACTTTCTACAATCTTATTTAATAATATTTCTCATTAGGGGGTCAGGGCAGCCTATAATATACAATAAACCATTACATTAGATGTTAAAAATGAATAACTTTATCAACAAACTTGAACACAACTGTCACATAAAATACGAATGTTCTAAGATATTATAGACACATTCCTTTCATTAATGTGTTTTTATGTTGGGAAAATAAATTGAATATTTCAATTTACAAGTTTTGTTTGTTTGAAATATATTTGATTGTGTATATAACTTGTTATATTTCTTTATGTCATAATATAAATTATTTTTTTTCACTTTTAAATATTTCTTGCTAAATTACTTAATGTGTCTATACATGTATCTTGATTCATATGAAGAATACTATATCAAAAGCTTGTGCCATATAAGAATCTGTTTCAAGCATAATAACAAGAAACAACAGTTAAAATTATATCTGTCAATCATGTATAGTGAATTTATTTTAATAACTATTACTATAATCTGTGAGTGAGACAAAGAGTGACGGGAAGTCGAGTACTCCATAAACTTTTTATATACCCACTTACTTAGACGTAGAAGGAAAGACCACAATCTCAACTATCAACGCAATATAATTTAACAGCAATGCAAAAGGACTAATCTCTGGTTTACCACCAGCACTAATTAATTAACACGGTGGACCACCCCAGCCTGTGTCACCCCCTCATTTACCTCAATCAGCTCCTCTAATTAGAAAAACTTTCGACGCAGATTTATGACAGAAATGCCTTTCATTAAGATCAAACCATTTCCATATAAATTGCAAGTTTCTGTTGAAATTTTTTTCCAAAACCTTTTGATATTCTACTACTAATATTTTTTTTTTATCTCCAATATTTCAATTTGATACATATTATTATATTTTAATGAGAATTATATTGAATGTAATAGTATTAACGTTATTTATTTCAAAATAGTATATTACTGTAATTTTTTCCTTCTTGGTTTCAATTTTTAAATAAATGAACATCCCAGCATTACATTTTTCAATATTTATATTATATTGAGGAAACTATTATTCCTCCACACAAAAAAGTTTATTACATAAACTAAGAACGCGTTTCGAACATTTGATGTTCTTCTTCAGTTTACATCTAAAAAATATATACACATATGAGCTTTAGGAACATTAGGGTAAATTAATTAAAATTGAATACAATATCTGACTGTTGAATATATGCCATTATTGAGTGTTGACATAGGAATAGTATTAAAATAGTCTAATTAAGTATTAATCAAGCCATTTTAATACTACAATGTATTAATACTATTTAATACTACTAAACTATTTATACTATTATACTATTTTTAGTATACAAAGTACTACTTTTATACTATTTATACTATCATACTATTTAATACTAATACTACTATTTTAATACCGCTCTCTTGTTATCACTCAACAGTGTCAAATATTCAACAGTCAGATATTGTATTCAATTTTAATTAATTCGTCCTGTAGTTCCTAAAGCTCATATATGCATATATTTTTTTTTTTAGGTATAAACTGAAGAAGAACATCAAAGGTTCGAAACGTGTTCTTACTTTTTAATAATAAATTTTTTTGTGTGGAGACATATTACTTTCCCCAATTTGAGTAAATACCACACTATAACAGATTTTACAATTAATGAATATTTATAGTATACAAAGTCAACATTTATATCATAACCTTGTATTAACATTCAGTTATTGTTCTCAATGGTCAAAATTATAGGTAAATATAGTAAGTTAACATTTCTACAGATCATTAGTTGTGCAATCCGTAATTGTGTGGTATTTACTCATTCTGAGGTAAAATCGATAAACCAACAAAAGTCTCCACACAAATGAAGTTGTATTCAACGCGTTTCGAACACTTTGAGTTCATCATCAGGAAGACATTATAATACAAATAATATCTAAATAACTCTAATTTTTGTAACTAATTAGATATAATTTGTATTATAGTGTCTTCCTGATGATGAAAACAAAGTGTTCAAAACGCGTTGAATAAAACTTCATTTGTGTGGAGACTTTTGTTGGTTTATCCATTTTACCTCAGAATTTCTACAGATGTTTATGGCGATCGGGTTCGTTTACCAACTCTTGTTGTTCAAATTTGAAACACCTGATTTTTGTCGTTACAAACGAAAACAAATACAACATTACACATATTATGTTTATTACATAAAGAAATGGAAATAATATGTTCTTATTCTATTTATATGTAATGCTTCCACGGCACGTAGAATTACAACAAACTTCCTTATTTTTAAAAGAATATTCTTTGCCTTTGTATTTATTTTCTACAGTTGCTGTGGAAAATGCATATCTTTATGAATTATAAATTCATTGGTTAAAGTAATAAATAATGGTACTTCTATAATATACCTGATATCTCATTATGCTCTAACAATAGCAAGAATGAAAACTCGGACAATTTGCGATAAAGTCGTTTATCATATATAATGTAATTGTGTTCACTGGGTTTCACAGTTGTATTGAGCTTCATCTATCGCAGTGGTTCTCTATGTGGTCCACAGAAAATTACTGGGGGTCCATGAGGAAAGTAGTATTCTGAAGGTCCATGACACGTGGTTAGGGCTCTCTGTTAAGTTTATATGAATTTATCAGCAAACCAAAAATAAATCAAAGCGTAGTAAGCTTTGGCCGTACAATATTCAAACATAATTAATATATAATGCCTAATATCCTAGTCAGTTTGTTAAAATGTTCCAATGTTTTAAAATTTTCTATTGCACTTCTCTTTATGGTACATTCAAAATTAATTCTGTTACAATTTATTTCAGGGCTCTTTATAAAATGTTAATGAAGAAATATTTTGTTATTGTTTTAAAAACATTTTTGTATTTTAGCATGCGTTGTAGATGTAATGAAATTATTTCATAATTAACGATTTTCATTTACCTAAAAACAAATATTTATTTATAACTTTGTATAATTATGTTTTTTAAGTATCCGGGGGGATTGGGGGTCCACAAGTAGCTTTTAGGGGGTCCACAAGCAAACAAAGGTTGAGAACCCCTGATCTAGCGAATATAATAAGGTTTGTACTGTAAGCTTCATAGTCCTCTTACCTACTCTAAGGTTGAGAGCTTTGTGATGTGGTGTAGTTCGTATTTTTAAAGCTGTTGTTATGCATAAATTATATATAAATATCAAGAAAAAAATATATTCTTTGCACAAAAACTAAGGTAAGTTTTAATAATTAGGAATTTTGAATAATTCATCATATCAAAATAAACTGACAAAAAGAGGTGCTGTTAATAAAAGGCCCTTGGTAAAACAAGAGTTTTTGAGAAGAAAGGAAAACCACTAGGTTAGGTTTACGGTAGTCGTCCACGAGAGATCACATTTTTTTCGCATTATGAAACTACACTTATTGAAATTAAAGAAATTCAAAACCTTAAAAAAAATAATACAGTTTTCCTATAATATTGACCAGAAAGTATTAATTAGATTAATAACTGCCAATAATTGTATGTTTTATTAATAATGATAAATTAGACAAATGAATTAAATATCCGATACTCAAGAAACACCAAGCAATGATTTCTAATAGGAGCGCTGGTTGATGATAGGCTATGGGCAATGCTCTGCTACGAGTAGCTTGTTATTTACCAAAGCCGAACAATTTGATTTCTAACCTATCAATTTGTTTAATCTATTGGGGTCAAAATTAATATTAATTATGTATATTTACTGTTGTTGCTTAAAATCTGTATTAACTTGGTTAGAGTACTTGAAAAGTAGCAACATGCCCGCCTCAGGAGTGGTAGATCCCTTGTTCAATACCCACTCTAATCAACGATTTTTTACGCGTGAAGTAAACAAATGCACGTACGTCATCTGCTGGTCCTCAGGCTATACAATGTTAAGATACCTACTTAAAATTGACTTTAGTTGAACAAAATTTAGGACTCTTAATGTAGAATGTTCAATGTGTCGTAACACAAAACAGTCAATATTCGGCTTATGTGTGTTCTCTTGTGTGACTACCACTGCAACCTAACATAATAACCTATTCTATTTGAAATATTTTCGTTTTTAAGATATTCTATTCAGACATAGACTAATTTGTAAAAAGCATTTTATTGGACTATGGGGACTTCAAAACGTGTATTTTGGTTGACAACTTGACATCAAAGTTTTAACACGCAATAAATTGTTGCCTCTATATTTTATATAAAAAAAATAAGAGACACTAAAAATGACATGTTCAAATTAAATCGTACAAGTAAAAAATAAAAAAAAATAAAAACTTGTTGGAAAATACTTAAGTAATTTTTGCACAAATAATTTTAGAGTGTATTATAACATTATGAACATAAAATAACATAAATAAATTCAATTAAAAATTAGTTATAATAAAAACAAAAGCTATAGAACATTCTGATATCAAAAAATTAAAACTTACCTAAATCGTTTGTTTTGAGAGTAATAAATCCTTGGAACAATTCCTCTACGTCTTAAAACAGAAATAAATATAAAGTATTGTACTCTGGAGATAAGAAGCTGAAAGTGTTGATACATCAAATACAGTCTAACGCTGTCTGGCTGAAACTTTTTATTACTTTTTCATTAACTGTTTGCGTGACCAGGTGTTTTTATTTAGTTTAAAGGAAAAAGGATTTATTTATGATATAATAGAGAGGCGTGACAAAGAAGAAGTAATCAAAAAAAAAAACTTTTCAACTCTTGTATACTTCGAGAAGTTTTCAAATCATAAAAAAAATTCATATCTTCCGAAATATAAATATAAGTTGTATTGAATTAAAATTATGCCGAAAAGTCTGTTTACATAGAGCAGGTTCATTTCAAATGTAAATGAATGGGCATTTTAATAAACAATTATAACATCTGGTGTGAGATGCCGAAACAATTCCATATACTTCATAATAAATATCTATTTTAATAAATTATAATTATATAAGAATTAAAGCTTGGCTCAGACTATATATATATATACAAGATTTCACATAAACAAGTGAAATAACAATCAATGATCAAACTACAATATGAAATGTAAAGAAAAGACCAAGAACTTTCAACCGTAACAAGCGGTCTTCGTCAGACTCAAAAACTCAACTGATATAAATATAAACAAAACTAAAGTTTATCGGTACTCAGTCAGTTTTTCAGGTTCAAATTAAACTCGCATTGCCAACGTTTCAGTTTTTATTTAAAATCTTTTTCATAGGCAGTAGTATAAATTTTGAAACAGAAAAACTAAGTATTACATTACAAATTATTTTACAAAGAAAAATAGTCTGTGAATTTCAACAACAACTGTAGTTTGAATGAACACATGAAACTGAACGGTTTCATTCAATTCATTCATTCAATTCATTCATTCAATGTCACGTGTTCATTCAAACTACAGTTGTTGTTGAAACCCACAGACTGTTTTTCTTTGTAAAATAATTTGTAATGTAATACTTAGTTTTTCTGTTTCAAAATTTATACTTCTGTCTATGAAAAAGGGTTTAAACAAAAACCGAAATGTTGGCATTGAGAGTTTAATTTGAACCTGAAGAACTGACTGAGTCCCGATAAACTTTAGTTTTGTTTCTATTCCACGGTCAATACTTTTATCAATATTTATATATATATATATATATATATATATATATATAAAGATTTCACATAAACACGTGAACTAACAATCAATGATGAAACCACAATAAGAAATGGTAAAACAAGACGAAGATATTTCAACCGTAACAAGCGGTCTTCGTCAGAGTCAAAAACCTAACTGACTCAGCTGGGTTTTTGACTCTGACGAGTCAGTCGGGTTGACTCTATCGAGTCAACTGAGTCAATTGGGTTTTTGACTCTGACGAAGACCGCTTGTTACGGTTGAAAGATCTTAGTCTTGTTTTCCCATTTCTTACTGTGGTTTGATCATATATATATATTTCTCTGGATGTGTATGTGTAGTCTGTTTACCATGCATTCTTCAATGGCTTTATTCGTCTTAATTAAAATTTACATTTTATTCACGGTGACGGATTTAGTTTGGTCTAATGAAATGTAGACTAAAAACTTACCGCAGTAAAGATCACTACTTCTTTGTCATTAACTGCAGTTTTTTTACATTTTTAGACTTGCTTGTCAGTCAATGAAAAATTTTCTGATAAATATTATTATAAAAATTTTTTTTTTTCATTTGATGACTATAACTCATATCTTTTGGAAACATCCTGCATACACAACAACACACACACTGTGTAAAGGCACACTGGGAGTGGAAGGGCAGATTTATAGGCAAGTCGAGCGAGAGAAGATGATGAACCACAATACACACACCTCCCCCTCTAAGCAGTTATTGCATCGACACGAATGAAGCATTCAAAACTGGCGGAGCCTTCACAAAACACCCATATTGAAAGGAAAAAGACCTTGACAAATTTGGGGAAAACCATTTTATTGAATGTGGAGATCACTAAATATCTACATTCATTGAAATTTTGACACAAAAGAAATAACTCCATTCCTCTATACTTCAAATTAAGGATAAATAGTAAGAAATACTGTTGAATGTTGAAAGTTTTCTTATGCACCTTTCTTATAAAAGTCAAATTGATGCAGTTAAAGTTATTAGGTTTGATTCAAAACAGAGTAAAATTCACCATTTCCGATTCACTTTTAGATACAGTTTCATACAGCTAGATATGTGTAAATTTCTTAAAAATACCAACAAGCAAGGTAAAGGACAAAGTAGAAAAATAATTAGAAATATAGAAAGGTTACAATCTGCTGAAGTAGATTTATATGATACTACATATGATACTTCATTATTAAGTATCATACTACTTAAATGATACTTCATTTATGACCAAAAGCCACCACAGAAAATAGTAAAATATGTGGATATAGATAAAAGACAACGAGCATTGTTTCTATTTTGCAATACAAACTGTTTAAAATGCTTGCATGGCATTTTTCGAAAATACCAAAAAAGTTAGTTTTTTTTTCTTTAATATTTTGATATATCTCTATTTTTCTATTTATAAATATTTTTTTAGATTGAAAAACTGATTTTTTCATATTCTGTTCGGTTGAAATTTTTATTTTTGATTTCAAAGATAAAACAAAGTTGAGTGAATTCTTTATATGATCAACTGAAGCCTTCCATGAATTGAAAACCCTCTGGTAAAACTAGTTGTAATGGCTGTAGATCAACCATCCTGACCTATAAATTGACTTTTTCATGATGATTCCTTCAGAACTATCACATTTTGTCCATTATTTTACATGAAACATTAAAGTTGCTAAAATAATTTTGGAATTCAATCGTATCATGGGAAAAATTCAAACAGTATATTCGTTGCAAATGCATTTTATCTTACTCTACGATGTAAAAACTACATCAGATGAAGTCTGCTGTTAAGTTTGTATGATCAATTCTTATTTAAAGCTATCCCCGACTTTAAAGTTCCTTCTCTAACCCACGAATTGATATAAGTAATGGCTCATATACTCTCCGTCTTAATTTTGTACTTGTATTGTGTTTTATCAGTTGTATCTTGTCACCAAGATACAAAATATTCTTTTCTTTAAAATTTCACTATTCTTCAAAATTTCAAACAATAAAAACCTAAAATTTACAATTCCAATATTATGATAACTTGCATAACCATTGAGTGCATAACAGGAATTTCATTACATAACTCTATCTAATGTCTACATTATAAACTTTTTTAATTATAAAAATTTATTTTTAAAGCAAACTCTGTATTTTCACATAATGGCATCCTTTTAAAAAATTCATAAAATTATTGAAATATAACCTGACAAATTCAGATTGATTTAAAAAATGAGTTATATTTTTTGTTTGAACTGCGTTTGAAAGTTCCAATTATTTATTATTGATAAAAAAATAAATTATTTTTTAATTCAGAAAATTTAAATATTATTTATTTTTTATATTGATACGAAAGGAGGTAATTTTAATCATAATTTTGACTAAATTATTATTTAAATTACCCTGAATAAATGATGTATTCCATTTTTTCTAATATTTTAGAAAGAACAATTTCAATTAATACTGTTTAAATATAGACTTGAGTTTTTAATATTCTTTTTATATGAAATTAAACTAATGATTATTAATATCCTTAGCATTTTATAAAGAAAATAATTAAAATGAATTGATTAGTTTTCTGTTCTTTAATGGTCTATAAAATGAAAGCTATACTTGCATAAGTATTAATTATTATATTTTTAAAATTAAAAATACCTTTATAGGTATATATTACATCGTTTTGAGTTAATTTATGATT